>JANHFM010002297.1:457380-468268 GCA_032468115.1 Grayia smithii
TTCTCCGAACTGCTCAAAATTTCCGCTACCGGTTCTCCAGAACCTGTCAGAACCTGCTGGATTTCACCCCTGCTTGGTGGGAATGGTAAGGGAAGGATACTGCAAAATCCCTATTCCTACCCCACTCTGGGGCCAGCAGAGGTGGCATTTACCGGTTCTCTGAACTACTCAAAATTTCTGCTACTGGTTCTCCAGAACCTGTCAGAACATTACTGAATAGCACCCCTGCCTTAGTCTTTTTTTTAACCAGCCATTCCTGGCTAGACAGGAGTCACCACTGTTCTTTATTTCGAGATACTTAAGTAAGGCTGACTAAATATTATTGTGGGAGATACCTGCAAAATTGCAATCTATCTACCGAGCTGATTTAAGGTCTATTTGTGAAATGTATGGATTGAGAATAGGATCTGTTTTCAGCCAAAGAAACAAACAAAAACTATAAAGCCAAGATCTTTACAAAAGTACTTTATGAGATACATATGGATATGGGATAAGGACAGTCTATCACCATCTCGTTTTCAGGTAGATCAAATATAGGAATTGACTGGGAGGATTTGGATGGGTGAGTGGGTGGGGGATCTCAAATGATAAAAATCTGTGTCATACCAATGATGTGACCTATGCCCTTATGTGAGATGTTGTGACTCAAGTATGTAATGGTAGCCTTTACATGATGATGCCACGCTGTGCATGTTGTTAGTATAGTATCATCATGATTTACTGTGGACTTTGCTGCAATCAGCTCTAGCACTTAGCAATAGCATTTAGACTTATATATTGCTTCATAGTGCTTTCTAAGCATAGCCCTCTCTAAGCATATTGCCCCCAATAATCTGGGTCCTCATTTTATCCACCTTGGAAGGATGGAAGGCTGAGTCAACCTTGAGCCTGGTGAGATTTTGAACTGCCAAAATGTATCTAGCAGGCAGCTGAAGTAGCCTGCGGTACTGCACTCTAACCACTGTGCCACCTCAGCTCTAACACTTTCTTAATTGGTAATTGTAATTATCAGTGAAAATACGCTCCTCTTCCCTGATTCTATTGATGTGCAGTGAAGGTAGGGGGATAGGAAGGGGAATCTCTCCTGATAGACCTCTTCTAAGCCCTAGTTCTAAGCTTGCTAGATTCATTACCAATTGCATAGAATTGCACTGTTATACTCTAATTTTCAGTCTGATAACCTAGGACAGTAGGAGGGCAAAGAGCTTTTCTTACCTTTGTTGCTCTTCATATCTTCACAATTACTTGTGTATTCAATTGTTCCAAGTGGAGTGAGAGTCTTTTTGTTTGCGTTTTAAGCTCTAAAGTGCACAGGTACTGTTGTTGCCATTACTGGTTGAGATGAATAAGTTAAATCAAACAATTGACTGAGCCGAAAATGCATAATGTTCTGCTGTGAATGTTGCCAAACCTAGTTCTGGCTACACTCCAGTCAGAACACATTCCAAAATTGTGAAGACCTTTTGCTGATACCTAAGCTGCCAATCCTTTCTGCGCATGGAGTAGCTATTTGCAAAGTGTTTAGGAATGTAAATACAGGGTCTTTGGGAAATGCTGACTATAAAGCATTATCATAGATGGTATAATGAACTCCCTGTGCACAGTGAATTTGGCAACTGATTTTACTGCCTTGTGTTAGTTCTATTTTTATCTTTATCAGCGTGATAGATAAATGAATGCATAAAGTAGGAGGAAAGGAATAAAAATGAGGTTCTGGCTGTAACATTTATATTTGGAATTGGCACATTCTCTCACTTTGTTTGGCTGAATACCAAATGGTTTCTCTATTAAAGAGAAATCCCTTCAGTACAGTTTTAGAGTCACCCACCTGCTGTAATCTGGAACCATCGTAGACCTGGTCGACTTTATGGACAATCGAAATAGGGTTATGAGTTCTCAACATGGAACCTGTAGACTGCCAAGTATCCGTGGACATATGCCTTGGAATCTTCTCACCTGATCTGATTTATGATTTTTAAAAATATAACCAAGGTGCTAATGTGCTGCAAGGCAAAATATCAGCATTGATCTATAAATATATCCTGGAAGCATTCTCAAAACTTAAAAATCATAGGTGCTGGAGACCAGTGCTTTGGCTGGTCTCCAGCAAAAGTCTTATCATCCACCAGGAAAAAAGTGAGAGGTAAATTGAGATGCTAGGGAGCACCTGGAGAGCCTAAGCAGTGCTTTCAAACTTTGGGGAATTTTTTTCCTTTATTACCCAAAACTACTTATCAGAAAGTTTTATGAAACTTTCTATACTCTATACAGAAAAACAGCTCAGAAAAAAATTCCTTGGGGCAGCTGACAGGAAGCCATATTTGTCTGTCAATCTCTCTCTCTCTCTCTCAATCTAATCTAATCTAATCTAATCTAATCTAATCTAATCTAATCTAATCCAATCTATCCATTCATCTATCCATACATCATGTAGCAAGGAAGACCATCTCAACAAGCATGCATTCTCTTCCAGAAAGCAAATAAGTTGCATTCAATTGCAAAGCTTTTTTAAACTCAAGTTTCTCTGGGGAGAAAAAGGAGTGACAGTGGAAATGGCCTTTGCCTTATCCAAAAAAATTCTTGCTAATTTTGGAAAACAGCCCAAAAAAGCCCTATATGGCATGGGTCCAGGTTATCTGAGGAGGTGTCACTCCCCAATGGGACTAGCCCTCCCCATTTGCCCCAGCAGAAGAAGCCTGCTACCGATGCCTTCTGCCAAGGAATATGGATTCAAGGAGAAGAACCTTTTCTGCTGTGACCTCATCCCTGTGAAAATTCTTATCACTGGAGATGAAAATTGATGTCCCCCTTTTGGACTTCTGGAAGGGTATTAAAACTTTGCCAGTTGGCCTGGGATCCCCAGGGGGATGCTCACCATGGGGCGTGACTGACCGATGAAGAAGATCTTATTCCCATCCTATGTTTCTCTAATTCTAGTTTTAGCATAGTTTTTGTAATCTTAATCTGTCGTTTTAATGTTTTAATTATTTTTCTACCCTGTTTTCCCCAAAATAAGTCTTCCCATTTTAATAAACCCAATTTCAGGGTTCAAAAAAATATAAGACAGGGTCTTATTTTTGGGGAAACACGGTACCTCTTTTATAACTTGTAAGTTGCCCAAAATCACCTTATAGGGGAGATGGGTGGCATAAAACAAACAAAGAAACACATAAATAAATAGAATGTGCTTGAGCTCAACAGTATGCTGGTTGCTTTCTATGGTTGTTTTAGTGAAACAAACAAACATACAAATAAACTACAGGATTTTCTCCGGTGGGCTGAGATATCTTTTTCATGATGGTTGTCTAGTCTGCAGCTCTTCCTCCTGTCTCCCAAGTTCATTCCCACATTACCATTGCACATACAAAGACTCATCCAGGTAGGCATTCTTAAAATGTACATTGCTTAGCAATGTAGACTCCATGTCCTCTCCTGATGAAGGAAATTACAAAATCATTCAAACTGATGAATTTAGGGCACTCTTTTCAATTGTGAAGCATTGCCTATTGCTCATATGCTTGCTTCAGATATGCAATGCCACTGATGACTTTTTCACACTCATCTACAATAAGGTCCTGAATCCATTTCTTCTTCTTGTAGCCTAAAGATAATTCATTGACGCTGCTCCCTCTCCCCTTTTTGATCTACCTATCCACCTTCTAACACTTCTCCCCCTAAAAACACCATCAATATTTCATAAATGTACAGTGACAAATGCATTTTAATGTGGCCAACAGAGGACCTGAGATTGATTGGCCTCTCAGAAATATGACATCTTTCAAAGTAGGATATTCATGCAGTGTTTTAGTGCCTACATTAGTCAGAGGGAAGCGGCACCAAAATTTATCACACTTATGGCTTTCCTGGTATCTATTTTCTTTTTAGCTCCTGACAGCAAATATCTGAATGGTCCTTATTGATTGGCTTTGTGACTGGGTCTTCGAAATGTGCAGGTTGTGGGAGGTTTTCAGATCAAATTAAATTCTTGCTTCCTGCAGCTTTAGGTAAGTGTAAGCAAACTAACTTCATTCACACTGGCTTTCATTCACAAGGATAGCAGTGTAAAGAGGGAGAGTGGTTATTACTTGATAACACTATAAGTGAACTTGTTTCTTCCTGTTCAAGGTGAACTTTAACGTTTTCAAGGAAGACAATACTGAGAGTGCTAATGGCCTCTGTTGTGATGCACATACAATTAGTTAATGGATACTTGATGGAAAATCAGAGCCAGCGGAACTTTCAATTTCCTACTCCAAGTCATTAATATTCATGCACAACATTATAATGTAACTGACTTACCATTTTGTCACTGGAAAGAATGTAATTGTCAGTATAGGCAGTTTGTTCAAGGAGTCTGATTTGCTTGAGAACTCTGGGGCTTGGAAAACCTAATTCTCCATGGCTGCCTTACAAATGAAGGACCCTGCCATCTCTTAGGATTTCAGCACCATCCCTACCCTGCCAATTCAAGATCTACCTATCCACCTTCTAACACTTCTCCCCCTAAAAACACCATCAATATTTCATAAATGTACAGTGACAGGAGGAGGAGCCAGCAGATATCTACCAATGCCTGTTGATAAGAAAGACCCAAAAGGACCATTGTAGTATTGTAGAAGAGAAGAGAAAAAACTGGAGAAAATAACAAAATACAAAGACCTGCAAATAAAATCATAAGTACAACAACTGTAGCAAAAGAAAGCAAAAATAATACCGATAGTAATAGGCATTTTGGGTGCAATTCCAAAATACCTAGAATACCACTTGAATACCATCGTCATTGACAAAATCACCATCAGTCAATTACAAAAGGCAGCTTTACTTGAAACAGCTTACATTCTGCAACAGTATCTTTACTACTATCAAACAACATCTGCCTATACCAGGTTCCTGGGAAAGACTTGATAGGTGGATAAAAATGCCAACTCCAGTCTAGACATCTGGCTGACTGTGCGACCAACCATAATAAAATATTAAATTTATATGCTGCCTGATTTCTAACAACTCTGCAATTCCATTTTATGGTTACATCCAACTCTAAATCCTGAAAAGCCCATCATATTAAAATGAGAAAAATAACTGTTGTTGCATTATTTCTCCAACATCATCTCTGGAGTTCTCTAAAATTTCTCATCTTAATTATGTGTAGGGGTTTAGAACTTCTAAAGAGCAGCTGCCCCTGAAAACACGAAGTGCTGAATTAGAAGAATCAGTAAACTGATTAATATTGAAGCTGCTTGCAGATATTCTTAATAGTTAGGGTTATTACTTTTAGATTTTAAAAACAGTATTAATCAAGGGTAAAGGCAAAGGTGTAATGATAAAAAGATGCTGACAATGAATGTAGGTGTGAAAGAAAATACAAATATGTACACTTTAGTGTATGGCTACTATATTGAAGGTGTAAAAATCTGGATGGCCATTAGATGACAACAAAGGTGTGGAACAACAACAACATTCTCTTTCTTTATTCCAGTGATGGCCTAGATTTCTGCAGTCCCATATTGTTGCCCTACTGAAGCATGTAGTACACACAGAAAAATGTAGTTCACCTGGTTGAACAGAGAGCAGTTATGTGCTTACAGCTGTGTTATTTTACCCAGTCACACATCAAGAATCTATCATTTCCTCTGTGTCATGTACTATTTGCTTTCCCAATCAAAAGAAATAGCTCAGAGAGCACTCAGCTGTATTTTAAATGAGATTTCTGTAAAAAAGACCCTGCCAAACGCTTTATCTAAACCTGCTGCAGAAAGCATACACATAGAATTTATTTCATGGAGCATTTGGTTTTTGTGAGTTATATCTAACATTTAGCAGGGTGATATGACATGTCCATAGCATCCTGAGGCAATTGCACAATTGGGATTCTATTTTACAGTAGCTAAAATAGTGAGTCAATGAGAAGACTCCAGTTTTAGATTAAGTGGTCTCTGACAGATTTAGTAAACTGTCTTAATCAAATCTGTTTGGAATTCTGGTACAACACTCTGTATATCAACTTTCTTTCTTATATCCCACTCTTTTTTTCTTCTTCTTCCCCTTTCTTTCTTTGGAAAAGGCAGTTAAATAAAGTTTTCTGATGTATTCCTATCCTGCAAATTAAGAGAATAAGGCTTGTTTAATATTGTTAATAATAGCTTGTACTACAATGGGTAACCTGGAGCTGTATTAAGTTATCAGCTTTAGATTCTTTTTTTTTTGCATCCCTAGTACTTTTTCAAAACTTCTACGGAAGATCCTTAATCTTTACAAGGGAGTGTAATGGAATTCAGGGTAAAGGATAATAGTTCCCAACAGTAGAAAACCAATCCTAGATTTCATCTTATTCTAGTATCCAGAAAGACCAATTTTGGGGAAATGGCCAAGTCATTGTGAATGCAGCAGGAAGAGTATAGAACAAATCTTTGATTGCTTTTGTATATGAGAGTAAACATTAGCCATAGTACCAACTTGCATTCTAACATCTGATTAAAATGCTGCATGGGTGTGAGAGTGAACTTCACTATGGATGTCTTGAATTTCTAGGTGGAATTTTAGTTGCAGTAAAGTCTTCTGGATTCAGGAAATTGTGCTCTCAATATATGTACAGAATGCTGTGTTTTGGAAAGTGAGAATAGAAGGAATAGCGGTTTTATTTCTGATGCTTATTCTAACCCTTCTTTCCAAGGTTGCAAGCTGTAAAGAAGGAAAGAATGGTTCTTATTAGAAATTTGAAATGATCTCTTCTGCAAGACATTGAAATAGAAGAGAGTGGATGGCTTTAGAAAATGATTAAGTCAATAAATCAGTCAATCAATGGTCCTATGAAATAGGTCCATAGGCTGTAAGAAGTGCAAGACACTTGCCCCTTATAAATATCCGTGGACCGTTGCTTGTCGAACAGAGGATAAATCCATACTGCTGTTCCTTCAGGACAATCTCAGTGAGATCAGTTCTGAATTTACGTACCTCTTGCCCTGTCATCAGATCTGGCCAGCAAACATTTCTGGAGAGCAGAAATGGATGTCACCCTCTATCGATCCGCCACTCAGCCCAAAAGCAACTTCTGTTTGCATTTCTCAGTTCCACTTCAAAACTGCCCTTTTCCTCCTTACGTCAGTTTGAGTATTCCTGTCTGTTTGGGCTTCAGTTTGCTTCAGGCTAACTGCAATAGTTCAGAGGCTACTTTGCAGAGGGAAAGTATCTACTGAGCTGATACTCTCTACGCCTCTCCTTGCCAGCAATAAGAAAATGGCAGAATGTTTTGCTGACCTGAATTAATATTCCCAATTCAAAGCCCACAGAAGCATTTTTTTTAAGTTACTATTTTTTTCTGGAGTAGACCTTCTTTTTAAGGTCTAAAACCGTGATGGCGAACCTATAGCACGCATGCCAGGGGTGGCACGCAGCATCCTCTCTGTGGGCATGCGAGCCATTGCCCCAGTTCAGCTTTGTCATACATGGGTGCGTGCCTCCCACTGGCCAGCTGGTCTTTGGGGCTCTGCCACACATGTGCAGGGGGGACGCGTGCACGTGTGGGGCATATGCAGGAGGGGGCAGGGTTCACATGTCCTCTGCATGTGCATGCACAGGGGGAGGAGCGCATGCGTGGAGGGTGCACGTGGATTACATTTTGGGGGTTTGCACACACGCATGCTTTGGGCGCTCAGTCTGGAAATGGTTAGCCATCACTGGTCTAAGGGCTTTATTATTTTACCGTTTTTTTAGTCACCTAGATAGGTTTTCCCTAACCTTTCAAATCGTACAAACAAAGCTACTGAAGGTCAAAGGGGACAGTTTACGAAATGAATATTATGAGATCACATACATGCACTTGTATGTCCGATTGGTATTTGCGTGCAACCAGAAAAAGATAACATTTGTGTGATGACTTCCTGTTTTGTTATATTGGGAGCTTTATCTGGACCTGTTCTCAGTTAAATGGTGCTGTGAGTGTGGGAGATTTAGGATTACAATAGCCTCGCTCTTTTACATTCTTTTGAATTTCATGCAGTAACATGTGAACTTGGAAACTGGGAGAGAGCAAATTTCCCAGATGTGTCTGCAAACTACAGTCAAAACAAAACAGAATAATATGGCAGCCGTGATAGTGCAATATAAGCTCTTCCTGGTTTTATATGTCATGTGTATGAAACAAATTAAAAGGCAGAGCTTTGATCACACCATTATGACCACCATTTTATGTTTTATGTCCATAAAACAATAAGACATAAGACAAATTCCTTGTGTGTACAATCACACTTGGCCAATAAAGAATTCTATAACCTGCAGACACCCCGAAAATGACAAAGAGATGAGTGAAATATATGAACAATATCTTCACTACATGAGCTGTGGTGGTGCAGTGGTTAGAGTACAGTACTGCAGGCTACTTCTGCTGACTGCCAGCTGCCTGCAATTTGGCAGTTCGAAGCTCACCAGGCTCAAGGTTGACTCAGCCTTCCATCCTTCTGAGATAGGTAAAATGAGGACCGAAATTATGGGGGCAATATGCTGATTCAGGAAACCTCTTAAAGAGGGCTGTAAAGCACTGTAAAACAGTATACACATCTAAGTGCTTTTGCTATTAGTCTATAGGCGAAATCCATTTTCCGTCTTTAGATCATATATAAGTTAATCCAAAGTTTTAGTGCAGTCTGTAGGGATAAATACAACGTTTTGAAAACAGATCAATAATCTGGTCTTGAAAGATTAAAACTAGTAAATGTAAATATTTTCATTGTAAGGACCTGACATTTTAGATCATCTCCTGCACCTCACCCCCAACTGCACTTAACATATACATGTACACAACTCCACTTCTTTAAACTTAGAAAAGTTAGTGCAACCAAGCAGGAAGAGCTACAGATAATGTGGGTCAGTTAAGCACCAGCTCTGCACATTAATTCTCAGTATCTCTTATTTATCGGCTGGGAAGTGTTTCTTAATCATGCAACAAATGAAGTGATATTATTTTGACATTTTGCCAGATGGCAATATTTCTCCTTTTGATTGTTGCTATGTTGCATGGAGTTTGGTTCAGGAGAAACTGAGAGGAAGGGTAGATCAAATAGGCTGAAACACTTAAAATCTGCATATGCTTGCCTGTTATCCATACATTTTCCCCCCTCTGGCTGTCAGACAGGAAAGTGTGTATGGGAGCATGACAGAGTTGTGTTAAATGTCACTCATCTCTAGAGCGTGCAACAATAAAGTAGGTTTAAGTTAGAAGATTTGGAGGAGGGGGAGGATGATTTTCATGTAGTTTTAAATAATTCATACACATTCACCTATTTTCCTATTCTCTGCATTTCAAGCAAGATCCAAACTGCTCTTGCAAGCACATTTTTTTCTTGTTGCAACAGGAAAGAAATAATAGTGCTACAAATTAGAATTATAACAAAATTCTGATTGAATTAGAATTTGTGTTGAAATTTGAGATTTGCATCACTTTGTTATTAGTGTTAATTTTATGATCATCATAGAAGTAGCTTATTTTGGATATGTATAAGGCAACCTGAATTCTACAGAAAGACCATTCTATCAGATGTCAATAAGCAAAAAAGCAGTACTAAGAAAGTCCCTCTGCAGTATAAAAATACAAAGCCAATTACACAGTATTTAAGAAATAAGTTTATATATATCATTTTTTTAAAAAAAATAAAGAATGTGAATCAATAAACTTTATTATGGTGAAAAAAGAAATTGATAGGTTTTGCCTGCCATTTCTTCAAATATTCCAGCTAATTCCATTAATTAATTATAACTAATTAATGATCCATCTGACAGAATTGTTGTGAGATTGTAAAAATGGAATTTTAAATATTTGATGTCCCAGCAGACACACAATCAAGTTGTTTTTATTATTCTACCATTAATTTTACCAGTGCTTGTTGGGTGTTGACACTGAAGGGATATTAAGAAAATACTGTATTAGACTGCTGTGACTATTATTAAATGAACTATGGTTAGCCAGATTTGCAGAACTCTTATTAAACTCTAAACCAGCAGTGAAATCTGGCCAGATCTATCTGGCTCGCACGAACCGGTAGCACAAGTGGTAGGAGGCTCCGCCCACCCACCAGGATGTCATTATGTCCCATTTTTGACCCTCTGAGCATGTTTAGAAGGCTCTGTGCATGCGCAGAAGAGGCACGCACGCACACGCATAATATGCATGCACATAGCGGGCTCCCATTCCCAAACCGGTAACAAAGGTAAGTGGATTTCACCGCTGCTTTAAACTTTGGTTTACAATCAATAGTGACTAGGTTTGTACAACATGCTCATCCACAAACAAATCACTTTGCAGTTTAGCATTTTCTACAAATCTAGGTTCAGTTTCAAATAAAAATGCAGCAAAATAACAGTAAAACCCAACTGAGAAAGCAAATACAGTAATATGCATTTTGGAGGTGAAGTAAATGAACAACAGTCCGTATTCCCAGCAGAAGGCTGCTATTGCCAAACAGAATACCATGTATTGAAGTCTTGCACTTACAGTGAAAGGCAACCTTGCTTTCAATCCAACCATTAGATTGATGGCAGAATTTATTATACAGTTTTCTTCTGCAGTTTAGTGTAATTGCAAATATGTGAAATACACAAAGGTAATCAAACGTTGATTTACTTTTCTTGGATGAGAATCAATAGACCATTTCTAACCATCTCAGAAATTGAAACTGTACTATGCAGAGCATATAGATTTTATTTAAATAAAGATTTAAATATAAACAATACGTATAGATTTTATTATTATTTTGAAAAAATATTCCTAAGGGTAACAAAGATATATATCTTCTATCTCTATCAATCTCTATATATATCTATATAATATCTATCTATCTATCTATCTATCTATCTATCTATCTATCTATCTATCATCTATCTATCTATCTATCTATCT
>JANHFM010002297.1:486665-496845 GCA_032468115.1 Grayia smithii
CTTGCAGTGGCTTCACTAATTCCTGAATTAATGCCCTTCTCCCGGCTTTGATCCCAGCTGCCACCGCTGCCTCATCAAAAAATTATATACATATATATATATATATATAGGGAGAGAGAGAGAGAGAGAGAGAGAGCTAACCAGGTTTAACTAAAGGGGTGCGAATTGTAAAGCTTTTCAAACCGGTATGGATGACCTCAGCTGGGAGATACCTCTTGCTGGTGGTGCTGAGAACTATCCGGATGGAAGAGAAAAGCTGAAATTTTTTATTTAATGGGGTGGGGTGGCAAGAAGAAAAGGTGTATTTCTTTCTTTCTGGTTTCTGACTGCTTTTTCGTGGTGTGGTTCAGTTTGGCTGCTTTTCTCGAAGAGGTTGTGTCTATCCGTCCATCTTTCTCTGCTTTCGAAAGACGTTTCTGGAATCTCTTCGAAGGGGTTTTTTTTACCCAGCATGTAAATGAATTCCAAGGCCCCCACCACCACCACCCGCAACTTTCAGAATTAAGTTGGAGGGGGGGTCCCTTCCTCTGCACCCCAAAAATCAGCCAGGCTTGCCTTGGCCTCTGGTGTGAATGCAATCCTGTGCCTATATAAACCCAGAAACGTTGAAGCACAACTTACACATGGGTGTGTTTTATGAAGCAGTGGATGTTCACTCAATGTGTTTCAGCTTCTTTTTTCTGAAGGAACAGTTTTCAGGTTTGCACAAGAGAGTAACCTCATTGAATGGGCTGAGTAAGCTTGGGGAAAAATACAAAGAGTTCAAACTAACCCAAGATAGTAAGGATATCGTGCGAATGCTGCCAGCTTTTTAACTGGCCTAATTAAACGCGTTGGCTGAATGCGGCTTTTCTTCCTTTTGAATATGTATTCGCTGGCAAATTGGGCAGAAAAGCAAAAGAATTTTAAGGAAGAATGACATTCACGATGAAAGAGGGTGTCTTTGGGCTTCCTGTTTCTGTTTGATTCACATGTTCACTGAGGAAGGGGAAAAAGACACACGCATAAAAACAAGAATGAGAAGAAACAACTTTATAGTTGCGATCAATTAAAGGAAAGGGGAATTAGGGTGTGTGGGGGGGCTGATGCCTGCATATTTCATTCACTGAAATTTTTTTGCTCTTGGGAACTGTCAGAAGATTGGAAAGGAAAGGGGACTGCAGGGGGTTGGACTAGAAGACCTCCAAGGTCCCTTCCAACTCTGCAATTCTGTTGTAGTGTCATGCACACTTAAAGCTTTGCAGTGGATTTGAGAAGAAAACCCCATTTTTATTTTTTTTATTTTGGCCTCAGATATGAAATGAGACCAGTCACTGGCTGGATATATGAATCTCATTAAGCCATGTTTATTTTGGATTGTTGGATGAATGTAGTGGCCTATTTTGCTCATACCAATAGGCCATAATTAGTGGCTTACAAAACAAGGTCCAAAACCAAATTTGCTTTTGGTTAAAGAGTATAGGACAATTCAGCCTGAGGAGTTGAGCTTCTTTCCATAGCTTCTCAGGGCACAAACCAAGCTGATATGAGGTTTAGTTAACAACTGTGTAGTTTAGTGTAACAAGTGACCATCATCGGCAACATCATCAGTGCCAATGAGGGTGGAATCTGCTTCCTGTTTATAGACAACAGCTCTGAGCTTGGTGGTTTTCTTTCTGACGTTTCATGACCCAGCTAGGGAACATCATCAGTGCTAGGAGGGAGTGGAGTTTGTGGAGTGGAGGAGGGGGAGAAAGAGAGGGGGAGGAGTGTGGAGTCTTTGGTGCTCTCTGAGCTATCTGACATTTCATGACCCAGCTAGGGAACATCATCAGTCTAACATGTATGCCTTGCTCCCTGTTTTATGCAGCAGCTCTGAACTTTCTGGTTTTCTTGCAGACGTTTTCATTATCCAACTAGTAATCACCAGGTCACTAGTAATCTACTATAAAATATTAGTAACTAGTAATCACTAGCATTATCAGTGTTACCGTGTTTCCCCCAAAATAAGACTGAGTCTTATATTAATTTTTGCTCCAAAAGACACGTTAGGGCTTATTTTCCAGTTAGGTCTTACTTTTGGGAAAATACGGTACTTAATGCATCCATCTGGCTATCATCTTAAATGGGGCTTATTTTTGGGATAGGGTTTATATTACGAGCGTCCGGAAAAAATCATACTAGGGCTTATTTTCCAGTTGAGTCTTATTTTAGGGGAAGCAGGGTAGGAGGGAGGAGTGTTTGTGGAGTGGAGGAAGAGAAGGAGGGGAGGAGGTGGAGTGTGGAATCCTTGGTGTTTGAGCTTGGTTGTTTGCGTACAGACGTTTCATTACCCAACTAGGTACCATCATCAGTGCTAGGAGGAAGTGGAGTTTGTGGCGTGGAATCTTTGGTGCTCTCTGAAGTTGGTTGTCTGGTTGCAGACATTTCATTACCCATCACCTGTGCTAGTGAGAGTGATTTGCTTTCCGTTTATATACAGGGAGCTCTGAGCTTGGTTGCCTTCTTGCAAACGTCATACCAGACCTGGTATCGTCATCAGAGGCTTCCCCCCATCCCCTCTTGTTGACGTTTTATAAGTCCTTTGGGGAGATGTGACTTCTCTCTGCCACTGGGTTTCGTGTCCTTTAAGATCGTGACGCTCTTCGTTTTCCTTGTTAGACACTGTGGAGCAAGGGAGAAATGGCTGCTATCTCTATTGTTTGGAGTCCAACATTTTTCCTTTGGCGTTAGGAAGAGGACCAAAAAAGTTTTGAAATTGACTTGTCCCGCTCAGTGTCATCCAAATGTAAAATGAGACTCCAGGGGCTGAGGTCTGGAGAGAGGTCCGGATTTCCTTGACCGGGGCCAACCAACGCTTGACTGAAGAGAGACACAACGTGTAATGCACTTGGTGCATTTCTAGCTGAGAGGAGAGGTTGCCTGCAATAATCAAGACGTCAATCTATTGAAGAAGGAAGGCTGTTTTAGAAACCGAAAGGATCAAAGAATTGCAAAATCGTTGCACAAACCTGTCCAGGATCAGAGTTGGTTCTCGGCATTTGCGAGATGTTGGACAGCTCAGCTTTGGAGTAAACAGCTGATGGTCTCTTTGAAGGAGAACCTGTGGCGATCACTGAATAAGAGAAGCTGGACCGGGGATGATGGTATGTCTCCTGATTGCTTAGGGAATCGATGCGTGGAATGGATGATCTGGGTTAGCTTGCTACTCAAAATAACAGGTAGTTGTGAAGCCCGGGTGGCACAGTGGTTAGAGTGTGGTATTGCAGGCTAATTCTGATGACTGCCAGCAGTTTGATTCTGACTGACTCAAGGTTGACTCAGCCTTCCATCCTTCTGAGGTGGGTAAAATGAGGACCCGGATTGTTGGGGGCAATATGCTAACTGTGTAAACCGCTTAGAGAGGGCTGTAAAAGCACTATGAAGCGGTATATAATTCTAAGTGCTAGTGCTAGGTTAATCAATGCTAATGCTACATTATTTCTTTATTTTTTTATTCAACTTACATGCCACCCTTCTCATCTGGAGGCAACTCTATAAAATTACAGTAACAGAATCTTGAAATCTGAATTTGAATATGCTGAATATGCTTCTCCCTTTCCCTTTATTTTTGTGAGAAACTAGGGAGGATTAAGGCTCCCTTAATTTTTTTCCCCAAATTTTGAATCAACTTTCTTTTACCTGATTGTTCTCTTGATTGTTGCTTTTCCTACTGTTTCTCAAGATTATTCCTACTGCCCATTACAGATACAGTGTCATACTTGGGACTACTTATTTCTAAGGATGACAGAATTTAGTTGGTGATTATGAAAGTGTTTGTTAGATTACTACTCCTATAGAAGGAATATTTATATTTGTTATTAATTAACTTTTGTTTATTACTATTTGCAGATAACTGCATATTTATAGGATTCAATCTTCTTCAAGTATACATTATAATCAGTGGTGGAATTTTTTTTACTACCTGTTCTGTGGGCGTGGCTTGGTGGGTGTGGCTTGGTGCGTATGGCAGGGGAAGGATACTGCAAAATCTCCATTCCCATCCCACTCCAGGGGAAGGATATTGCAAATTCTCCATTCACACCCCACTCTGGGGCCAGCCAGAGGTGGTATTTGCCAGTTCTCCTAACTACTCAAAATTTCTGCTACCGGTTCTCCAGAACCTGTCAGAACCTGCTGAATAGCACCCCTGATTATAATCCTGGAATTTAAAAAAAGAAATGGCATTTGATTGTTTTATGGGTATATATCAGTGGTGGGTTGCTCCCGTTCAGGCCAGTTCATGTGATCCAGTAGTGGTGACGCTGTGATGTCACCGAACCGGTTCTCCGCGCCTGGGAGCTGGGCCCACCTGCGTGCCCATACTTACTGTTGTGTGTGCTCTGCGCGCTCTGGGCATACGCAGAATGCTTTTTTGAGGCTTTCCCCCCCAAAAGCTACTGCGCATGCGCGGAGCACCCATTTGGCACGCATGCACACTGAATGTGCACTCTGCACGTGCCGATCACGCGCAAAGCACGTGCATCATCAGAACCGGTAGTAAAGGTAAGTAGAACCCACCCCTGATATATATATGTTCTCCTTTATTATGATTGTGAGATAAATCAAAGTCAAGGTATACTGGGAAGTAAGCAGCATTATGCAAGAAGAATGTAGAATATACTTCCAATTTCTTTGGTTGTTTCTTTTATATATATCTTCTTCTGTTCATTACTAACTAAAATTGAATATGTACAAATTATAAGAATATCATTTTATGGAAAGTTACCAGATACATATAGAAAATATTTTTTTCTTGTTTTTCTGAATGGGAACAACACATACTTCAGATGGAAAATATATTTAGGTTAGAGAGGAATACTTACATTGTTGAGGCATATGTATTCTATTCAATCTTGAAAACTGCACCAGACATGCACTTTTATTGGTCAAAGGGAACTCAATCAGGTGGATATTAGCAACTGTGTTGTTATCAGTTTGGGCTTGTAGTTGTGAACAATCTGGACAAATTCCAGGGGGAAACATAGATAGTTTCATGGTACGACAAAACAGAAAACTAAGAAGTTGGCTGATAAATGCAGAAAACCAAGAATCATCCCACATTTGGTAGTTTTTGAGTTGAAGTTGTTCTAGATGAAAGGAAAAAGAATGATATTAGTAGCTTTGAATTTTCCTGTGTGATCTCTCTCTTTTCTCTCTCTCTGTCTGTCTCCATCTCCCTCCCTCCCTCCCCCCTCAAAAAATTTGGAAAATTTGTACGGGGATTTTTCACCTCCTTAACTAGGGGGAGCAATTCTGAAGTAGTACAGTGTTGTTATTTTAGTTGCTTGAATTGTATAAATGTATACAACATTCCTATCCAATTGGAAAGCTAGGATAGGATCCAATCGCTATTCTTAAAGTCTAAGTAGTTTTAAATCTTTCCCAACATTCTGTGTCAAAGTTTGAAATTTTTGCTCACAGCAGCAAGATCTGTTAAAATGTTTATGGAAGCTCATTTCACAATTACTGAATATGCTGCTGAGGTACCAAAGTATTTTTGCTTCTAACTTCTGTTTGAATACAGAAAATACAGCTGTTCTTTTAGAATTTGTAGTAAACTGTCAATCAATGAAAAAATATGTTAGTTGGCCTCTGAAGGCGGAATCCTTTTTTGATGGTATGTCACAGCTTTAAGCCATTAGTAGGCAACAGTTCTACTTTCCAAATATTATAGTGCATGTAGTTCAATTCAGTTAAAGATTATTATTAATATATTTATCTTGCTATGTCTATAATATATATGATTAGTTGATGATAACTATTTAAACTCTATGTGCTGCTGAGGTGTGTTTCAAACTTTGCACTTTTAAGATGTGTGAATGCCAACTGCCAGAATTCTCTAGTCAACAAGCTATATTCATATACTATATGAACATAAAAACAAAATATGCCTATTTGTTCAATAATGAATCGTGAAAATTATTTACTGATTTATTGGGAGAATTGTTTCACTATATAGAGACTCCAAACCAAGTGGGGGAAATGAACCCAATAACTATTTGTGAGTGGTGGATTGTATTCTGTAATTATTACTATTGTTTTAAAACTGATTAGATGAAGTAGATCTTATTCTGATTTGAAGACCGCACAAACATAGGTGATTGTGTATCATATTTTTTTTAAAAGCATTTGGATAAACTTGAAAATGCATTAATTATAAAATAAAATCTATGGGATCTATGTTGTTAAGACATGTTAAGAGTTGAAAGACCTCTTCCAGATTGTGATTATACAAAAAATATTTTCCCTTTGACAAGGAGTCACACAATTCAGAAGATGGATGCATGATAATCAACCAAAATTTCTGAATCCCAGTAAAAAATGGATTATTGCTAAGGATCACAGTCTTCGGGTACAAATTCCAAAACAGTGCATCGTTTAATATTGTTCTAATTTCCCCTTCCAAAAGGACACTTTCCAAGTTTCCAATCATCTGTATATAACTTTAATCAGTTGTTTGGTCTTTTTCCCCATTTCTACTGGCAACACATTTTTAAAAAGAAAAAAAGAAAACATAACTTATGAGGAAGCCCAATATATTAAATGTATAAATAATACATCTTGTGTTATTCATAATGCAGCAACACTGCTTGTAATATAAATGTTAGCTTTTCCATTGCTCTAATTTGACCCTCCATCACCAGACATGTTGCCTTCATCTATTTCTAGATATTTTCATTTACTTGAAAGGAGGTTGAAGTATCACTTTTCACGAAGCATTCCTCTGAATTTTTGGAAGGGATATTGTGCACAAATGGGCTAGTCCTGCTCACTAAATGCACCTATATGCATCAATTATGTCTCCTTGCAGCAATCTGAAAGTAATATAAATTTCTAGAGCCTGGTGAGATTTGATCTGTCAAACTGCTGGCAGCCAGTGATCAGCAGAAGTAGCCTGTAGTATTGCACTCTAACCACTGTGCCACCGTGGCTCTATACAAACTATTCAAGAAAAGAAGCAACAACTGATCAAGGAAAGAGGCAAACATACCTAATGACCTTTCCTCACTACACATACCAGGTAAACAAAAACAATAAAAAGGAAACAATATCCCAATCCCCAAAGCAACAAAGGAATAAATTAGACACACTCTGCTAGAGAGTAGTTTCCTGAAGATGGGCTCCAGAATGAGTCCGAAAGCTCGGATGACTAAACCTTTGGTCCCAGTGACCAACTCAGATTGTATCCTGCAATATTATCCTGGGACATGTATATTCACCTTCATTCGTGAATAAATTATACCACAATTGAAACTGATGGGACAAACTAGCACAAATAAACAGCCAGCAAACTCCACTTCCATAGGCAGTGAAGATGTTACACTTAATAAAAATATGTTTGCAGTTACAGAAGCTATGTTTGAAAGATTTCAAGAACCCAACAAGGCAGATCATGCTGGAATTACTGGTTTACCATGTTTAAGTAGAAGCTAGAAAATATTAGAATCCACATTACATGTGTGCTACATGATTCTCAATACTCCACACACTCATCAAAACTTCAGACTTTTAAACAATCTTAAAAGAACAATAGTAAATTATGCAAAGGCTTCAGTCTGCCCAGAAATCTCTCAGTAGGGCAACTGTACTTAAACTACTACCATTATGAGCTAATGATTGGGGCTCTGAAAACCTAGCAAGACACATAGGCTCAGGGTGAGGAGACAGACATCTTTTATAGAAATGCTCCTCTAGTTAAAGATACATTAAACCAAAGCTTTGAAGAACTGCCGGCTCAAGTAAAAGAACCCTAAAAAAGAACACAAAGAAGAGAAGGTGTATTTGATTCACCCCATCAGCACTTAGCATCTGGAAAACAGTCTGATCACCTGATTATGCTCTTTCCCACTTGCGTATGATGCATTGTATTTTTTAGTTCCATTCTGGTAAATATTTAAACATATAAATTACCATATGGAAGCTTTAAGCAAATCTTTCTTTAGTCTTTTTTCAGGGCAATTCATTTTCTCTCCCCCCGTGTTGCCATTCTAGTATTATTGTACCCAAAGCCAGCTCATTTAATTTTGGCACTTAAGCCTGAAAAACTCTACCAGTGCATTTCCTTCTTCAATAATAAATGAAATAGTTGACTTTTTTTCCCTCTTATGTGGCACGCAGAGTCAGCTTCCTGAGGCTCTGCCAAATTGAGGGGTCAACTGTACATTTGTGTTATTGAAGGTAAAATGGGGCCATAGTGACTGTGAAACTGCTCCAGGATTTTATAGATGCAATTAACAGAGGTGCTGTTCAGAAGCTCTGTGACCTATCCTAATAGGCAAGAGGTATTTATTTATGCGTTTCTTTCCATTCAGTTCTCTAGGAAGCACACAACAGAGTAAACCACCTCTTTTTCCAGCCCTGCCTTCCATTCACACTTTTCATTCATGTGCATTTACTATCTTTTCTAGATGTCACGTGGCTTCCTGCTTTCCATTTTATCCTTCCAGCCATCCCATATAGTCAGTCCCTTGAGGTGTGGTGAACATGTTGAATTTACCCACTTTGCTTTTGAATCATAGAATCATGGGGCTGGAAGGGATTGGGGAGTTTTTCTAGTCCAGGGGTCAGCAACCTGTGGCTCTGGAGCCACATGTGGCTCTTTCATCCCTCTGCTGTGACTCCCTGTCACCACCACAATTTTCAGAGGAGATTCCTCTGGAAGGAAAAGAAGAGGAAAAGCACAGCGCACCAGGAAGAGACTGTATAACAAGGAGAGGGTTTTCCAGTCAGCTTCACAATTGATAGGGCTTGCAGCTAGGACAGGTAGAGGAAAAAGGATGCCGTTCTAGGAGGAGACTCTATGGTGTGGGAAACTGGAGTTCTGGTTGGCTACAGAATTGAATGGCGGCTTCCAGTTAGGATCTTTGTGACACTTTGAGAGTTTAAGGTTGTTGACCCCTGTTTTAGTCCAATCCTCTGCTCAAGACAGGAGACCTTATTGCATCTCAGACAAATGGCTGTCCAGTTGTGAAGATCTCCAGTGATCGACAGCTCTGGGAGGCAAAGCTGTTCTACACATTTGTGGAACAGCACATTTGTTTGTTTGTTTTTTGTTTGCATCCTGTCTTTATTATTTTTACAAACAACCAAAAGCAGTGGCAATATCCAAGACACCTTCCTCCTCCTATTTTCTTCACAACAATAGTCCTGTGAGGTGAGTTCAGCTGAGAGACAGTGACTAGCCCAAAGTCACCCAGCTGCCTTTCACAGTTAAGGTGGGACATTTAGATGAGGGATTAGAAAGGGAACTCATCAAATATGATGAGGCACAAACTGGTGGGAATAGCCAACAACCCAGAAGGGCTCAAGATTCAGAGGGATCTTGACAGACTTGACTAGGCCCTATCTAACAAAATGAAATTCAATGTGGAGAAAAATAAGATTTTACATTTAGGCAAGGAAAACCAAATGTACAGGTACAGATTAGATGAAACGTGGCTCAATAGCAGTAATTACAAAAAGGATCTTGGAGTCCTAGTGGACAGTCATTTAAATATGTCAGTAGTATGCTGTAGCCATCAAAAAAGCCAATGCAATCCTAGGTTTTATTAACAGAGGGATAGAATCAAGATGTAATGTGTTGATAAGACCATACTTGGGATAGATGAAACTTGGCCCAAAAGCATTAACAGTGAGAAGGATTTCTCACCTATTTTTACTTCTGTCTTTGTTCTGTTTTCCTGTGCTTCTTTTGATAGTTTGGGCTATTTTTTTTTCCTTTAGGCAAACTTTTGACTAATATTTTTGGCTAAATGGAATTTGATATTATTATGGTGCTCTTCATGTAGAAAATATATCATAGCATATTAGTACAGATTTTATTCCCCTTCATGGATTACTGCCTTGTTGTGGTGAAGGCAAGTTTGGCCTTGGAGTACAAAATGAAGCAGGGCACAGGCTGATAGAATTTTGTTAAGAGAATACGATGGTCGTAGCAAACACTCTTTTCCAACAACCCAAGAGATGAGTCTACACATGGACATCATCAGATGGTCAACACAGAAATCAGATTGACTATGTGCTCTGCAGCCAAAGATGGGGAAGCTCTATACAGTCAGTAAAGAACAAGACCAGGAGCTGATTGTGGCTCAGATCATGAGCTTCTCGTTGCAAAATTTAGGCTTAAATTGAAGAAAGTAGGGAAAAGCACTAGGCCACT
>JANHFM010002299.1:7827-22352 GCA_032468115.1 Grayia smithii
GAAGGGCGGCATATAAATTAATTAATTAAATAAATAAATAAATAAATAAATAAATAAATAAATAAATAAATAAATAATCCTTTTCTGCGTGGTTTTTGGTACTCTCTGAGCTCGGTTGTTTGTTGAAGATGTTTCATTAGCCCTGATGATGTTACTTAGCTGCAAGAAAATAACTGAGCTCAGAGAGCACCAAGGACCCTTCATTTGAACCCTGAGCTACAAATAGTATCTTCTATTGGTATCTTTTCTAATGGATGGGCTGTCTGAAGCTGAAGGGGGAAGTGGTTGAATATATCTGGGAGGCTTTGAGTTGTTGCTTCTGAAATGAACGGATAATGGAAAGTACCTGCTTTATCCAGTCTAAAGTTTTCCAAATGTGTTGGCCCAAAATCAATTGTGTTCAGTGGTGGGTTTCAATTTTTTTTACTACCGGTTCTGTGGGTGTGGCTTGGTGGGTGTGCATGGCTTGGTGGGCGTGGCTTGCTGGGTGTGGCAGAGGAAGGATACTGTAAAATCTCCATTCCCAGCCTACTCCAAGGGAAGGATACTGCAAAATCCCCATTCCCTCCCGATCAGCTAGGACTCGGGAGGCAGAGAATAGATGGGGGTGGGGCCAGTCAGAGGTGGTTTTTACCGGTTCTCCAAACTACTCAAAATTTCTTCTACCGGTTCTCCAGAACTGGTCAGAACCTGCTGAAATTCACCTCTGGTTGTGTTGATGTCTAAAAGAGACATCAACACAGCTGATTTATTTCATTGCTTTAGAGACTCTTACATGTGTCAGTTGACATGGTAGGAGGTCCATTGTAGGAATTAGCTAAATTAATCTGGGGGAAAAAAAGAAAGTTTTTAATAAAAATATTTTGCACACTACCTTATAGTCTATATAGGTGTCTTTAAGGTGTATATTTTTGTTTGTTTTGGATAAATTTTTGTTGGCGTAGAGCTACATGGATATTTGTTTTTGCAACTAGACTATAGTGCGATTAAAGATGATTAATCAGCCCCCACTGGCCAAATTCACATAATTTATTCCTTTATTAAATATATTTTTATCCTGTTACAATAAAACAATACAATTAAAACACCCACGATACAATCTCAAAACCTTACAGTATATTTTCTTTTTTTAAAAAAATAAAAATAAAATAAAACATAAGCCACACAAACGAAACCCGCCTAATACCAGAAAAATAGAAAATAAAAATTGTAAGCGACAATTAGGGGAAGGCTTTCTGAACCAGAGAAAGAAAATATGGCAATAAGCCAAATCGCAGATCACATTATGGTTTAATACATTCTATAAACCTAGCCACTATGTTTGCACGACAGAAGGAAAGGCAGAGATAGAAATGGACGCATTACATTAAAGTGTGTCTAATCAGTATCCCTTGAGTGTGTCGTTCAGATCAGAAGGTTAAATTCTGTCTTGAACTGAACCCTGCTGTTATTTCTTAGATGAGTTCCAATCCATGAATCTGAAGGATGAAGCAAAAAAGAGACTTTTCAAGTTTTGATTACTTGTTGGAAATCTAGAGAGCAGATTTTTTTGTGGCTGCTGGTAATTTAGAGTGGCCATCTATCTCCAGCTATGAAATTGGTTGACTGTATAGCAATAGCACTTAGACTTATATACCGCTTCATAGGGCTTTTACAGCCCTCTCTAAGCAGTTTACAGAGTCAGCCTATTATCCCCAACAATCTGAGTCCTCATTTGACCCACCTCGGAAGGACGGAAGGCTGAGTCAACCTTGAGCCAGTGAGATTCGATCTGCTGAACTGCAGTAGCCTGCAGTACTGCACTCTAACCACTGCGCCACCTCCGCTCTTTAAATTATATTTTAAAATATATTTTAAAATATATTAAAAGGACAGATCGGCTATATAGACTTGGGCCCAGGAGAATGCAGAAAAAAAAGCTGAAAAGGCCTGGATGGGTAATGAAATAAAAGAGTTTGGTGCCCCCTTCAATTTCCCAAGAAAGAAGACCCACATGATTGTAGAGAGTTCTTACCCAGAAAGAATTAAGAATCAGGTCCATTCCCCTTAATATCATATCTTTGCTTGTAGACTACTTGTCTTTCTGGAAAAAAAATGAACAAGGAGCAGCAGAAAAAATGCTGTGCACATTCCCCAGAGACTGCACTCAGAGCAGCGGTAGAAGATAATTGGATCCTCATTTGAGGATCTCATCATGTTAAGAAGTGCAGCGCCTCATTAAGATACTCAGTTTTAATTTTTTTTTAACCTGTTGGAGAAGAATGTTTTTATAGAAGGGCGGTCATGTCTGCAAAAAAGATTCCATCCAGTCCTTTCAAAAGAGGATCATTCAAAATCCTGATTTTACTCACTCATTAGCTCCTATCCATTTGTTCAAAATTAAATTAATAATTTTGAATTGTGGCTGGAACATGCCCTACAGGGGATATCTAACTCAATTTTTATGTCTGTAAAGGATGATATACAATTTCAAAATAATTTTACCCTGGAAAAAGTACATCACACTTAGCTTTTTGTGGAAAAGCCATATCTTGCACCTTTCTTAACCCTTTGCTGATATTCTTTCAGTGCAGATGGTCATTTTGAAGGGACGTCTACAAAGGCCATAGTGAAGCACGATGGCACAATTGTTTGGACCCCACCTGCAAACTATAAAAGCTCTTGCACCATTGACGTCACTTATTTTCCATTTGACCTCCAGAACTGCTCCATGAAGTTTGGCTCGTGGACATACGATGGTTCTCAGGTGGATATAATCCTTGTGGATGAAGAAGTAGACAAAAGAGATTTCTTTGATAATGGAGAATGGGAAATAGTAACGGCAACGGGTATCAGAAGGAACAGAACTGACGGAAGCTGCTGGTACCCCTTTATTACCTACTCGTTTATAATTAGGCGCTTGCCTCTCTTTTACACGCTCTTCCTCATAATTCCATGCATAGGGCTGTCTTTCTTAACCATCCTTGTCTTCTACCTTCCCGCCTACGAAGGTGAGAAGATCTCTCTCTGCACTTCCGTTCTGGTCTCGCTCACCGTCTTCCTTCTAGTCATAGAAGAAATTATTCCCTCTTCTTCTAAAGTCATACCTCTGATTGGCGAGTACTTGGTCTTCACCATGATTTTTGTGACATTATCTATAGTCATCACTGTCTTTGCTATTAACGTTCATCATCGATCCTCATCGACGCACAATGCGATGGCGCCATGGATCCGCAAAATATTTCTCCACAAGCTTCCCAAACTGCTTTGTATGAGAAGTCACGTCGATAGGTACTCGGTACCAAAGGAAGAAGAGACCACCGGCACCCAAGGATCTGAGGAATCTAGGAATACTTTGGAAGCAGCCTTAAATTCTGTCCGATACATTATAAGACACATTGTCAAAGAGAATGAAGTACATGAGGTGTGTGTATGTTCTAGTTGTGTTGCACTCAATGGCTGAGTTGAACATAATACACAAGGTTATGCCATAGAACCTTATCCTGGAGCCTTTGGTGCTTAATGAGCTTGGTTGTTTGCTTGCAGACATTTCATTACTAGATAGTAATCATCAATGCTCTGATGACGTTGACAGCGATCAGTTCATATTGATGATGTAACCTAGCTGGGCCATGAAGCGTCTACAAGAAAACAACCAAACTCTGAGAGCATCAAGGACTCCACAGTTCAACCCCGAGCTACAGGAAGGAAGAACCTTAATTATTTGGTTGATTTCAGATTCTGTACTGTTTTGGGATGTCTTTGAGAGAAAGACAAGTTGATGGAAAGGGTCCTGTTGATGGAAACAATTCCTTCAGTAGCAACCTAGCAATATCTAAACGGTTGAATAGTTTTTGTCATATCTTACTATCGTTTGAGTGATGGATATCATATGAATAACATGATCTATTGTTTTGGATCAAGATAGTGAAAATTTTGGATCAATAGCATGCTAAAAAGTAATAGAGAAATGATTTCTATCTCCTACAGTGACTCATGTTGGTCTGTGACCCATTTTTCCCCAGTTTATATAAAAAAGTACGATTCAAGCCTTTAACAAGCACAAGTATGTTTAAATAGACTGGGAATTTTTAATTCCGTGAAAAAATTCAGCTTGAGTAATTTATACTATTCGGTTTAATACGTAAAATCTACAATAGGGGATACCTATTATAACAATGGTTTATTTACTGCTTTGCATCCGTTCTATTTATTATGCTGTGGCTTTTGTATAGATACATTGTTGCCTCTGGCTGCTCCGTTATTTTCTAGGGCAGCGATGGCAAACCTTTTTTGGTTCGCGTGCCACCCAGCCCCGACTTGCGCGCGCAACCACGCCACTGCACATGTGCAGAGCGGTCGCATGCACAACCCTGCCGAATTGCATGCGCAACTGCACATGTGCAGAGCATGTGCAACCGCACCATCTGTGCATGCGCACACTGCACGCTGGCTGTCTCACATGCCTGTGCAATCACGTGCGCACGCGCACGAGAGAGCCGAACTGAGCGCATGCACAGGAGCAGGTAAGTGCAGCGACGGCTCGTGTGCCGGGAGGAATGGCTCCGTGTGCCACAGGTTCGCCAACACGGTTCTAGGGACTAAACTCAGATAGAACCAAATGCTTAAGGAAAGTTACTGACTTCTTTTTTTCTTCTTTTTTTCTTCTTTTTTTTTTTTAGGTTGTGGATGACTGGAAATTTATAGCTCAGGTGCTTGACCGTGTGTTCCTATGGCTGTTCTTTCTGGTTGCGGTTACTGGATCCCTGGCCCTGTTTCTTCCTGTAATTCATAAATGGGCAAGCAAAATAGTGCCAGTCCATGCTGGGATTGTTAATAAATAAGTGTGCGAGCAGGGGCAGAGTTCTAACAGCGTTTCTAGGGATGCTAATTCCTAGATATGTTTAAGTACTTTCTAAACTGATAATGAAATGTCTGAGAACGCAATTGGGAGGGAGAAATTCATGGTGATATTTAAACAGGAAAATTGTAAAATGGATTCCCCCCCCCCCATCCCTCTTAATTATAGCCTATCTGGATGCCATCAGCATTCTAAGATTATTTGCAGATTATTATAGCAAAAAGTATTAACATGACACTTTAACATTTAAGGTGTCTAGTATGCCCATCACTGAAACTGCTGCAGCAGTAGAAGAGGAGAAGTTTTGTCACGGATCAGAGCAGGGGTCAGATGCCCAGGCAATTGGTTCTTCTGGATCCAGAGACAATGAGCACACCAACAAATAAAGAGATTTTTAAAGTTTTATTATTAAGCAAACAAATTTAAAAACATAACATAAAAAGCACACCTACTAAGCAAGACGCTTCCGAAATTTCTTGCAAGCTGTCAGGACCTCCCTAAATAACAATAGCACAGATGCTGCACAGGACCCAGTGCCAGGTTCTCCGCACAAGCTCCCAATTTAAAGCCAGTACTAGGGTTTTTATTAAAAGTTGGCACCATGAATTCATAGCTCTTGTTTCTGTAGTCACAAGGCTGCAAGACCTGACCTTGGCTAGGTGGCACATCGCTCGAAACTCTGAGATTTTCATCGATTAAAAAAAAAGGGTTTGTACTGTGAAGATTCCACAGCCCCTCTTCGCCTTTATGCAATAAACAAAGGTTTTTTAAAAGCACATTAGCTCAGAATGAGCTCTGAACATCTAAACCAGGGGTGTCCAACCTTGGCAACTTTATGACTGAACTTCAATTCCCGGAATTCTCCATGCAGCTGACTGGGAAATTCTGGGAGTTGAAGTCCATGGGTCTTAAATTTGCCAAGGTTGGACTCACCTTAGACTTTTCTTAATAATGTGAAGAAATCTCTTATTGAATCTTACTCCTTACAAAATTGACCACAAATCTCCATCTTATGTGTATACTGTTATGTGTTCTTTCCATACATCTTTACTGCTGCTATCCATGTATTTTATGCCGTATGCTAAATAAATTAATGTGAAGGAGAAATCAAAATATGCCGCTAAACTCCTCAAACTACAACGGTCTTCCGCATTGGCACTACCAAGGAATACAGAACGTTTTAGATTTTTTTAGTCCGTTCATGTGACGTGTGAGTAATCCTTGTAGCAGATGAGGGCTCTCCGTCTCTTACTCTTAGCATTTGATTCCCAAACTGTCACTCAGAATTAAGCTCAGTTTGCTAAGGAACCGGGTGGAGTGGGAAGGGTGAAAAGTGTAAGGCAGCACAGAAAGTTGTAAAATATGCAAGTACACCATGAAGCATTTTGGACTTCCTAATGCAATTTCCCTTCTAAATCCAATTTTTATTGTGCTGTGATAACGCAATAACAGCAAGGACAATTAACCAGTGGAACAGCTTGCCTCCAGAAGTTATGGGTGCTTCATCACTGGAGGTTTTTAAGAAGAGACTGGAGAGTCTCTTTTCTGAAATAGGATCTCCTGCTTGAGCAGGGGGCTGGACTAGAAGACCTCCAAGTGTCCCTCCCAGCTCGATTCTGATTTTAACCAAAGTATCTGAAGTCTGTTAGGAATGCCTGTGATTGTAAGAAAGTAAAGACACTTTCCAATCCAGCTCAACTCTCATGCAGTTTTCTTCATAGCCTTACAAAAGCAATTCATTAATCCTTTCTTAGAAGTTTTTGTTTGACTTCACAGTCTAATCCACTTGCTGAAAAAGATGTGTTGATTATAGAAGTTGCACATGAAGTATTTGGGACGTGCTCCTTTATACATTTTTTTATTAGGCACAAATACCCTCCGTGTTCTGTGAAGAAAATCTGTGCTACATAAGTAGCCCTCAAATTAAAATCAACAGTCAAATCATGGAATGAAAAATATGCTACAGCAAGGGTAGATAGAGACAGTAGATATTATATTAATATCATCTAAACACACTTTTAGAGAGATGGTAGACAGTTGGAAACCTTTTGTGTCAATTACACAATAGTTCAGAAATGAATGTTTGCAGTGATATGAGCTGGGATACGTCATCATTCTAGTATTTTGTGTATAGCTGGGAATTTTTAAAATATTTTTTTAAAAATCAGATTTATTTTTAAATTTTAGAAGTGTATTGAACGCACTTTAAGGGTGATAATTATAGACAATAAACTTTGCATTTGATACTTGCTGTTTGTTATTAAGTTTGTAAATTCAAGGGGAAATTTTAAATTATATAATGTATTTCATTAGGAAACCATCATTTGGAAAGTGGGTTAATTAAAGATTCCTTAATATTCATCTGAATTGATTAGGGGGTTTCATGTCTTCCTCTCGGCCTTTTTAATATAAGTAGCTGAGATTTGTTGCCTTTAGTGGAAAAATCATTCCTGGTCTTTCCATTTGATTTAGCTTTCTTGAGACCGGAAGCTGAAAACCAATACTTACTATCATCTTATTTTCATTTGTCTGCTGCAATATCCCGTGTTAATAAACAATTCTCCAAATCCTTATAAATGTTCCCTTTTCCATCTAATTTTCTTCTCAAAAACTTCTTTGAAGCCCTTGGCCAAGTCCCTCAGTTTGACTCTGTAATGTAAAATGGATGTACATATCAATAGAAGAGAATATTTGTAGTTCAGGTTTGAAATGTGGGGTCAGGGCTGACATATAGTAATCCAATATATTTCATATACTAGTGGCTTGTCCTGCCAGTATTGGTGGGAGCAGTCTTGGTGGTTCCATGGTTGGCTGTTGTTTACTTTTTCCCGAGTTAATTACCCCAACTAAAATGAGAGCAAACTCCACTCCCTTTTAGCATGGATGATGTTGCCTAATTTGGCAATGAAACGCCTGCAAGAAAACAACCAAGCTCAGACTCTAATCCTCTAGTTTCTTCTGTTTCTGTCCCATTCAAAGAGAGCCTTCCTTCTGCTTTATTTCCATTTAAAAAAATAAACTATGGTGAATTTCTGGGTGAGCAGGGAATCTATGGTTGGTTCCAGCTGCTAACCCCTAATTTTTAAGAAATGGCCTTTTCGAATACAGCTTTCGAATTTGTATAAATTCCTTTTTGTTGTTCCTCTTGGCATAGCTGTGGCAGTTTGGTTTGCAAGTCTTGAAAGGCCACATCAAGAGGAAATTTTAATGTGTGCAAATGCTTTTGTTTATCTGTGGTGAGCATCCTTGGAGTTTGGCTTATACTAGTCCAGTTACACTTCAGATTCCAGTCATGCTAAATATTTCCAGCTTAGGCATTCAAGAAACTGATAGATCTGTAGTTTAGCTGGATCTGCTCGGTTTCCTCCCTTATATAGCGGTGCTGCTGCTGCTATTATCCTCTAGCCTAGTCTTCGTAACATAATTGTTATCTGATTTTAATATGGGGCTTATTAAAATTGCAGGGATCTGCATTTCTGTATTAATGAGATGGCCTTGACTCTCCTTATCCAAACTTCTGCAGAATAAATTAGTACTATTTTAAGGCTTAATCTGACAACCTTAAAAATTCTCTCTCACTCTCTCTCTCAAAAAAAGGGGGGAAACCTAGACATAAAAATCCTTCGGTCTTATACAACACCTCAGAATAATACAACATCAGTTGTTTTCTATATGTTCTTCGGTATCTTTATTTTGGTACTCAAAGAAGCAGAAATAAGTAGTTCAACATCAGTGTAATGTGTTTAGACACCCAAGAAGAAGGGGGGGAAAGTCTTTTTTTTTCTGTGTCACCTTGTTTAAACTTCATCTCTGATCAGCAGCGGTTGCAGGAACAATCCTGCTGTCCCCAAAATGCACACGAGAATAAATACCCACAGGAAAATACGATCAATTACCATGGCAACATATTTCCAGTCATCTTGAGTCTGGAAGAAATAAGCAGAAAATTACATCAATTTTCAAATAATCTATTTTGTGGGCCTGCTATGCATATTTCAAAGCCATTGGTACAGTTGTCTTTGCAGAGAGTACAATAAATAGTTTCAAAACTAGGCCTATTTTGAATATCTTCAAAAGGTGGACCCTCAGGTCTTCTGTCTCAAATTTAGAATACTTGAAACTAACTGGGGGGGGGGGGGGACTTAAGTGAAAAATATTTGGCTCCAGACTTTCTTCCTTGCCAAATTTTGGTTATCTTTTTAAGCCTGAGGATGTGCTTGTTAAATACGAGAAGGTGAACTATTCCATGGAAATGGGAAGGCATTAAAATTACTGATGAACCTATTACCGTGGCAGATAATTTGCAAAAATATTCTCTGGTTCCAAATAAATATTCATATGACCATAAAATATCTTGATCTCTTGTTCACAAGGTTTGGTGAATAGGTGACTTCCCTATTTCCCCTTGGGGGAAAAAAGTCTGTTGTTTTTTAAAAATGTGTATTTTTAATATTGATTTCTGTGTCTTAAGCACTGTGACTTCCATCTTGCAAGTCACAAATGGCACCTCTTTATTGCCTGCAGAAGATCTAAGAAGCTGTTCCGTTCTTGGATGCTTCCACAAGCACCTGGTAGAAAGTAGACATAGCGTGAGGCTACACAAGACTTGGTCAATCTGAGCAAGTGTTATTTTGGTGTGATCAGGAAATGACCAAAATGTGGATGTTGCAGAGCTATTAATTGACACTAAAGTTGTCCAACCTTGCCCACTTAAGATTTGTGGACTTCCAACTCCCAGAATTCCTGAGCCAGTTTGGCTGAGAAATTCTGGGAGTTGAAGTCCACAAGTCTTAAAGTGGCCACAGTTGGACACCCCTGGTTTACAGTATTGCCTTGCCAGCATGAGGCCACATGAAGTATGTTGTGAAAGGTGGAAAATAAAATATATACATACCTCCTTGGCTCTATTCTGCAGTTTCATGTTTTCGGCGATGTATTTGATGCTGTCCATCACATCTCTCATTTCTGGCGATATAAACGAAGATGGAAACAACGCATCCATGGACTCGGAACTGGAGCTCTGCGTCAGGTTGCCGGTGGTCTTCGGGTATGTTCTGTGCTCATGTAGGCAACACGCGTGTGTAAACCCTTGGCATGAGAAGCAGTCTTGACAGTACCTGCTGTCGGGTATCTGGATGAAGTTCAAAGGTGCCAGCTCTGCATGAGAAGAAGGCTTCACTTTCTCGGGCTTGCCCTCGTCTTCGTTGCTGGGAGGCCGCGTCATGAACATGACACGGGGGAGAAATTTGAGGAAAACTACCTTCACCCACTCCGGCATGGTGTGCGTCCTGGGAGTTCTGTAGTGGACGTTAAGTACAAAGACGGTGATGACGATGGAGAGAGTGACAAACAACATGGTGAAGAGGAGGTACTCTCCAATCAGCGGGATCACCAGTGACGTGGACGGAATGGTCTCCGTTATGACCAGGAGGAAAACCGTCAAGGATAAGAGGACCGATATGCACAGAGTGACTTTCTCACCACAGTCCGACGGAAGGTAGAACACCAACACGGTCAAGAAGGAAATCAGAAGGCACGGGATGATCATGTTGATGGTATAAAACAAGGGCAGGCGTCTCATGTACAAAGAGTAGGTGATATCCGGGTAGAGGGCATCGCAGCAGTTGTACTTGATGTCGTGCTTATAGCCGGGGGCTTTGATAATGGCCCACTCCCCACTTTCCCAGTAATCCTTGAGGTTCATGGTGGAACCAATGAGCACTAAGTCGATCTGAGCTTTGTCATAGGTCCACGAGCCAAACTTCATGGTGCAGTTCTGGTAGTCGAAGGGAAAGTAGGTCACATCTATTTTACAGGAGCTCTTAAATATGGCCGGAGGCATCCATGTGATGTTCCCAGTGTAATTGAGCAAGGCTTTCGTTTTGTCGTCCACCTGGAAGTCTCCGATCGCACTGTCAAACACATTTGAGAGAACGGGTTGAGTATAGAATAGGTTCTGGCAGTTGGAATCGGTTATCAAAGTGACCAAGCTACCTTCTCTTGGCCAAAACGTAGATGGGGGAACAACAATAGCTCTCAGGCTCTGCTCCCGTGCCGTGCAAGCCTCAACTCAAGATTGGGCCTGTCTCCGGAGATTCTCGGTCACCCAGGTCACGGTTATCCCAAAGGTGCAACTGGACTTTGGTTTTCCTTGAAGGCGTTTCGCTTCTCATCCAAGAAGCTTCTTTGGTTCTGACAGCACCTTTGGGTCAATGCTGACCAGCACAGAAGAGCTCTCAAAAGTTGGTTGACTGCAGCAGCCATGCCTATCGCCCAGTATTTGGTGATTGGGAACATGCTGCTCATCTAATTAAGTCATGCCTCCCCTCTCTCTCTTTTTTCCTTCTCTCTCTCTCTCCCTCCCTCCCTGTCTCTCTCTCTCTCTCACACACACACACAGAATGAGAGAGAAAGAGAAAACACTCATGAAATATCACGTATTTCTTGGAAAAGATTCACAAAGACTAATAATGAGATTTGACCAAGAAGTGTGGCGTATTTTGCTTGGAAAACTTTGCAATCCTCAATCTGGCATAGTAACTAATTAAGGTTAGGTACATTACAGGAAGAACATTTAAGAAGAGGTCTAATTCCGTAACCTTACTTGTTATATAACATGATATCAGGCTTCCAGATCTTATTTGACGGCACTCGGACATACTGCACGCCACCGTAGCTCCCTGGATCCCACCTGAGTTTGTAATCATTCCAAATCTGGTCAAAGAAAAAAAAAATTGAGATATTTCAGGTAGACCCGGTTCATCCGAATGCTAACCCTTAAGAGCGGAGGTCCTCAAACTTGGCAGCGTTAAGACTTGTGGACTTCAGCTCCCAGAATTCTCCAGCCAGCTGGCTTAATTCTCTCTGCTTAAGAGAGAAGAGCCTTACAGCACCTTAAAAACAAGCAAGCATCCTACAGGTAGTCCTTGGCTTATGACCATTCATTTAACAATGGTTTGAAGTCACAACTTGATGTGGGAAAAAAGTGGCTTGCAACCCATCCTCAAAGTGATTCACTAACTCCAACACTCAAATGTTCATAATTCAGGCACTTTGATAACCAAAGATATGGCTGGCTGGGGAATTCTGGGAGTTGAAGTCCACAGGTCTTCAAGCCAGGGCTTGAGAAACACTGTGTTAGCTAGACACGTTTTAAGAAGTGTGGACTTCCAACTCCCAGAATTCCCCAGCCTCAGTTTAAGACTATAAAAGCTGAGCTGGCAAAAAGCCAGGCAGTAGACTTTTTTTTTTTTTTTTAAATCCCCAGGCTAATAGATAGAAAGCATGTTTTCTGCTTTTTACAAGCAGTAGCATTTCTGGATGTTGCTGCAGTGAAAAGTGGGCCATCCATCCTGGGATTTGCTCCTTGCAAATGATATCCACACCCTCTCCTGGATACCACTTCAGACAGCAGCGTTCATCTGTTTCCAAAAAAGCAGCGGGGAAAGGTACAAATAAGCTTGCAACAATTCTTTAAGAGTTTAGCAGTTCAGAAAGAGAATTAGTACACCTAAAATAGGGACCAAGTGCATCCAATTGTGAATACCTGTCTCTCTCTCTCTCTTTACCTTGTAGTCTTTCTAAGAGGCCAGAAGAAACATGTTTGATAGAGAGGGGCTGCCTCAAACAGCACTTCTGCAAATCCCCTTTTCTATTGCCGGCTGAAAAACGCAAGACCGACTCGACCTTCCAAGCAAAAGTGAGTGTGTTGTGATTTTTCTCTCCAAAAATGTAATGCAAGCAGCCTCTTGCCTTACCAAAGACAAAATAGACCCTGATTTTAGAGCAGAGATGTCCAAACTTGGCAACTCAGGCTTGTGGACTTCAAATCCCAGAATTCTCCAGCCAGCTGGGGAATTCTGCAGCTTATAGCCCAGCTGGGGAATTCTGGGAATTGAAATCCACAAGTCTTAAAAGTTTCCAGGGGTGTGTAAACTTGTAAACCTACGGATTTCATTTCCCAGAATTCCCCAACGAGCCAGGTCATGAAATCGGGTGTGTGACATGCCTCACTTAATGATTTATGACTGCTTAATGACAGATTTCCTGCCCTCCTATTGTAAGTTCTAAGTAGAGGACTACCTGGTATTTGTTAAATAAATTTAAAAAATCCTGACCACTAGATGTCAGCAGTGTATTAAAAGTGTATTTTCTAAAGTCTTGAATTTTCATTCCCAAACCATCAATCTCAGGTGTAACTCTTTATTTATTTATTTTAAAGACTATTTGGATATGCGTGTCGGAATAAGTGGTTGTGTGTTGCCAAAAAAGAAAAAAATTGTTAAGAATCCTAACTCCTGAAAAGTTGAAATGTCTTTCTAAACACTGCATTTCACTTTTTTTTTCTTCTCCCTCGTATCCTTTTTAAGCAAAACCTTATTTTCTTATTTTTTACTTACATGCTTCAGCCATAAATTAGTCTCCATAATCTGGTTCACTTCATCCTGAGCAGGGAGGGGAGGGGAAAAAAGCATGTATCATATTTAAAACCTGAATTATATAAAGATCGGCTGAGCATCTGATCTAAAACAGTCAACCGTTAGTACTTGAATGAGACACTCTAGGACAGTGATGGCTAACCTTTTTGCCATCGTGCGCCAGGAACGGGGGGGGGGGTTCTGCAGCCAGCCCAAAGGGAGGAGTCGGTGGGCAGCTCTGGATTGGTGGCTCTCAGTCGTGGCTCCACCTTGGCGGGGGTGTCTGGCCAGACAGCTGTTGGGAGAGTGAAGCTTGCTGGGGGCGGGGTGGCTGTCCCCAGCTTTGCTGCTTAGAATCTCTGTCCTTTTGCGCTCCCCCTTCCCGCCCTTTCCGGGGCAGCTTTGGCGAGGCCAGAGCAGGGTCTCTTCCTGGAAGGGCATTCCAGCAGGCACGGCGGGGGGGGGGGGCGCTGCTTTTCCAAATGGAAGCGATTAAGAAAGGAGCCGGGAAGGCAGCAGCAGCAGCGCCTGGACGCCTCAGCAGGGCTGACCATCCGACTGGCCCCGGGAGTTTTTGCAAGGCCGGGTCTGCAGAGACAAAAGCGGCGAGGGTTGCCTCTGAGCACGCGGGAGGGGCTCGGGAGGCCAGCCAAAATGCCTGTGGGAGCTGCTGGGGGAGGAGCCCACGGTCTGCCCGCGCGCCTTTGAAGCGGCTGCCGGCGCTGTGGCCGTGAGAAAGGCTCGGCGGCGGGAGCAGCTGCCGGCGCTGCGTCTCTCCCCGTCTGCACAGAGACCTCGCCAGGCGCGCACGTGCCCAAGGGCCAGATTGGAAGCCGGCCCGGTGCGTGCAGCCGCTTGAAATGCTTGCTGGCGTCGGCCGGGTTGTCAGAAAGGAGCGCCGGTGGCTGTTGCAGCATTTCCCAGGAGGGCTTGGGAGGGAGTCCGGAGCTCCGGGGGTTGTAAGGAGCAGCCGCCCGCCTGCCCGGCCTCCTCTTCCCCAGCTGCTGAACCCGTCTGGCTCCGGCTCCCGGGGATCTGAGGAGCCTCTCGGCTTTTGGCGAGCAGTTGTGCCATGTCAGGCCGAAGGAGTGCCAGATCTGCCGCCAAGGCAAAGATGGAGGGGCAGCGACCACCTAGAGGGCAGCGTGAAGGCTCAGGAGGAGCTGGCCAAGCTAGAAGAAGGGGAGGAGAATGGGGGCGGGGGGTGTTTCCTGGGTGAAGGCTGCTTCAAAAGATGCCAGGGCCATCCAGGGCAGCATCTGCAGATA
>JANHFM010002300.1:55020-67330 GCA_032468115.1 Grayia smithii
TCTTTGTGGCAGCCCCTGAGATATTGGAACACTGCTATCATGTCTCCCCTAGTCTTTCTTTTCATTAAACTAGACATTCCCAATTCCATCAACTGTTTTTTATATGTTTTAGCCTCCATTCCCCAATCATATTTGTTTTTCTCTGTACATTTCTCTGCTCTCTTTCTCATGGAAATCCAAATGCTCTGATGATGCCTCAGATTAACACAGTTCAACCACACCATGAATGGTGACATTGACTGGGAGGTGTACCAATCATACCAAAACGGTGAGAAGGAAGATTTATATCGTATGCACAGGTGGTATTCAGCCGGTTCGGATCGGTTCAGGTGAACCAGTAGTGGAAATCGCAGGTGGGTCTGCCCCAGATCTATGCTGTCCTATTTAGGCATGTTTTTGAGGTTGCGTGGAAGGCTGGGCACATGTGCGAAAGGTACGCATGGCAAACCGGTGGAAACAAAATGTGAAACCCACTGCTGATGGTATAGATACATGGTAAAGGAGACTTTGTGCTGAGGACAGCTATGCATCCAGACTCTGATGGACTGCAACCCTATGGCAGAACCAAGAAATGGTCAATGGATCACATCAAGGAGGACATGAAATCCATGGGTGTCACCCCCTGAAGATGTCTTAGATCAACCCAAATGAGGACAGCTTTGCTGAGAAGCAGACCTTGGCATGACTCAGGAATAATGCTAGGAAAAAAGAAAAAGGTCACAATATCACATTCCATTTTTAATTTTGTTTCTTCGTCTGCTTCTTTTACCGACATCTTCCATAGAAAATCAAAAGAAGAAATCTCAACGGGTACGAAAGTACCAACTGTTCACATATGTTTCAATAAAATACATCAGTAACCTGAAGGAAAAGCTTTTTCCTTGGTGTCTTAAATATATACTAGGAAAGGAATTTTGATTGCTTTTTTCTGTGCTTGCACTACGTCAACTCTGATATAGTGCAACACCTGGCTGATGCCATTTTTTGCTGCCTCATAATTGCCACAGACTCCGAGAGGGGGGAGGGACTGGGGAAGTAGATAGATCAGCTAACAGTCAAAACAAAAAGTTTTCTTGTGGGAACCAAGGTCATCCCAACAGGTGGCAGTTGAAGGAGGAGAGGAGTCACAAAGCAGCCTGCCAGCTACTTTCATTGGACAATGTGACTGGGGACATCAGAGGAGGGGATTTTTTGCTCTTTTAATTAGGGGAACTTTTAAAGTTGGTTTTCAATAGCCAATATGATCAGAGGTGGTATTCAGTCGGTTCTGGCATACTGGTAGTGGAATTTTTGAGTAGTTCAGAGAACCACCAAATCACATCTCTGGCTGGCCCCACTCTCCTGCCCCCGCCGTTCACTATCCTGTATTCCTATATTAGAGCCGAGGTGGCACAGTGGTTAGAGTGCAGTACTGCAGGCTACTTCAGCTGACTGCTAGCTGCAGTTCAGCAGATCGAATCTCACCGGCTCAAGGTTGACTTAGCCTTCCATCCTTCCAAGGTGGGAAAGGATGGAAAATGAGGACCCAGATTGTGGAGGGCAATATGCTAAACTCTGTAAACCGCTTAGAGAGGGCTGTAAAAATAGTAGAGTGTTAACAATAGAAGGACATGACTTGCAAGCTGGGTGGCATGCATTCCTGTGGGATGAAAAATATAAAACACATAAATATTTTCAGACACATTTGGTCAGGAATGCATTGCTACAGATTTGGAAAAAAAATAAAACAAAACATTATACAAGAATTCCAATGTGGTTATCACCATCATAAGCACTGATATACCCATATTTACTAGATAAAAATAAGATTATTAGATATAAGGAATTGGTAAATGAATAGGGAAATTTGAAAATGAAACAGGAATTGGAGCAAGACTTAGGCAGGGCGACTGAATGGTGGACATTTGCACAAATTCAATCTAAATTTATGAGGGATAAGAAGTTGTACGAAATACAAAAGGAGCCGCAAGACCTGACAAAATCATACATGGAACAGAAATAAAATTGATTAGTAATATATACAAATATTTATTGAGATATAAAATGGAAGAAGAGGTAGTTAAGGACAATATGATTACATGGGCAAAATTTTTTGGATATAACATAGAATTGGAGAAAAGGGAAAAAATGTGGGAAATAAATATTAAACTGACTCTATCAGCGGCATTCAAGGACAACCAGTTGAAGATATTCTATAGATGGCACTTTACACCTGTAAGGCTTGCTAAGATGTTTCATAATAATTTTCCTATTTGTTGGAAATGTAAAAAAGTTCCAGGAACATACTACCATCTCTGGTGGACATGTCCTATAGCAAAAAAATATTGGGTCAAAATCAGGGATGGGTTCTACTAACCTCTCCTACCGGTTCTAAAGATGCACGCGCTTCATGCGTGGTCGGGATGCGTGGAGCGTGCGTGCACTTTGTGCATGCACGCGCCAAATGGGCACTCCTGCGCATGCGCAGAAGCTTTTTTTGGCCCAAAAAGGTCAAAAAAAGTTTTCTGCGCATGCACGCAAGCGCGCTCCATAACCAGGCCGGTAAGTACGGGCACGCAGGGGGGGCATGGTCCGGAACGTGTAGAACCAGTTCGGTGATGTCACAGCGTCACTGCTACCGGATCACGCAAACTGGACCAAACCGGGGGCAACCCACCACTGGTCAAAATTAGACGTTGGTTAGAAAAGATAATTGGTCAAACCGTGGACTTGAAACCAGAGTCTTTTTTTACTAGGGATATTAAATAGAACCTATAGTAAAGAAATCTGCTACCTGATCTTACATATAATTACAGCTGCAAGAATAGTATACACACAGTCCTGGAAAAATGAAATCATACCAACAGAGGAAGAAATAATTTAAAAAATCCTGGTCTGTGCAGAGATGGATAAATTAACAAAAGAAATAAAAGAAAAGGAAGACATGGACTATTATCAAATATGAAATAAGTGGTATGATTGTCTTGAGATTAGGAAAAGCAAAGGAGAATAAAACCTGGAAAGGAGAATATAATATGTATGTAAAATGTTTTATAGTTTATATCTTGTATATGAAGAAAAATGAATGGAATTAAGACATAAATGGATGATAAAGAAAAATATAAGTAAGGATGGAAATATGGGGTAATGTGTAAAATAGAAAATAAGTGGAACGAAATCGCTGTGTTTAGAAAAAAAGAATATAAATATATATTATGTCTTTGTGTTATGTATGTCATGTCATGTTGTTGTTTTAAAAACAATAAAAAATATTTTAATTGTAGAATTTTAACTATTTTAACTGTAGAATTCTATTCTACAGTTCATTTAGTGACTATCTGAAGTTACAATGGCACTGAAAAAAGTGACTTATGACCATTTTTTACATGACCATTGCAGCATCCCCATGGTTACATGTTCAGAATTGGAATGCCTGGCAATTGAATCATATTTATGACGGTTGCAGTGTCCCAGGGGTCATGTGATCACCTTCTGACAAGCAATGTCAATGGGGAAGCCAGATTTACTTACGAGCTGAGTTACTAGATTAACAACTAGTAACTAGTAACTAGTAACAACTAGAACTAGCAGTAGTTCACTTAACAATTGTGGCAAGAAAGGTCATAGAAAGGTGCAAAACTCACATAACAAATGTTTCTCTTAACAACAGAAATGTTAGCTCAATTGTGGTCGTAAGGACCACCTGTATCTCACAATAATGGATATCAAGTGTCCATTTCAGACATTTTATTTCTAGTTCTGTCTCTAATATGTAAAGAAATGGTAATTGGAAGGAACCCAATTCATTGTTTAATTAGGTGTTCTCCCCATATGTATTATTTGACTGTAATAATCAGACTGAAGCATATTGTTCTAGCTAAACAATAATATTAAAAATTTCCATCCGATACCCCAATAGCCATGGCCCTCAATGGTACTTTAAAATGTTTTAATGGCATTCCTTATTATTATTTTGATCTTCATGCTTCACTAATGGTCACCTCGGAGCCTGGCAAATAATCTCATTTGCATTCAATGCATATCCAAAAATCTTTTCCTTTATTAAAATCAGAGCTACTGTTGAAGCACTTGGAGACAGCTTCAATTTTCTTAATATTTGCTTTGTATTCCTGCCATTTGCTTTTCAGTTATCTCTTTCAACCAGGGCAAGTTCTTTTTTAAAGAATCAACAAATAAAAAGGTAGCCAGATGAAAAGGAGACTTTTAAAAACAAAACAGTTAGGTTTTCTGCCAGTATAAGCACGCTAAATTCATATACTTACATTTGGTATCCCATTTACTTTCCTGTATAGATAAAATCCGTGAACATTTTTTATTATAATTTATAAGTTGTAAATCACTTTCAGTGCTGTTGTAATTGTGAACAGTCATTAAATGAATCAATGTAAGACAAGAACTACATCTATTCTTAAGTAAAAACATTCCATGGCAAAGCTTATACAGCTCCTGAGCTTGCTGTAAATATCCCAATGCTTCATTAAGCTTTCTGGAAATGCTCAGAGTATATAGTAATTCTATAATTATACCATACCTGGGCTGAAAAAATCAAGAAAACCATGAGTCATCAACAAATTTGAAGCCACGCTGCAATTGTCTAATTGTTTCAGCCAAGACACAATATGCCCAATTTTACACTTACAAGTTTGACTGTGGGCCAGAACAGCTGGAGACATTTCATTATCGCCAAACCAGCCTGTTTTAAGCCCAAGATAGTGGCAATGAATCCAGCACCATTTCTTCTTGTCCTTGTTCACAAGAATAAGTTTTTGGACATTAAAAGATGCCTATCTTTACTTTAATAATTTATTTAAGGACCCAACTGAACATAATATCTGCTGACTCTTTTTTTTTACCCAGGTTGCTATTAGGATCATAAATAGACAGAGAGTGAAGAGGTCTTCCTCTACCTGATTTGCTGTAGAATTACTCTCACACAAATAAATGGAATTGGGTGAAAAGTAAGATCAGTGATGCTACGATGGAAGATCTTTATTTTTTAATTTTGTACAAAAATGAATGAAGTGGCCGAAGGATCTACAATCTATGTATAATGTTCAAAATATGGATCAGGGCACTGATTACTTACAATAGGTTGAAAAAGAAACAAACAAAAACCACACCAGAAAGTCATCAGATTGGTGTGTAGCATGTAATAATTGAATATTAAGACGAATTTTGACAGGGCATAATCAGAGCCTTGGACAAATGCCCTACCCCCTCATTACTCTGAGGAAAGGATTTCTAAAAATCATAAATTCATTGTTTGATAAGAGTCGATGGATCTTGTTATCCCCCGCTGCATGCAAGAATAAGCAAAACAATTTCCGAAGTACATTCTAATATCTTTATTTATATACAAAAATAAGAAAACAATTCTAACTAACACCTACATTATGGCAGCTACTCACATCTCACATCACACACAGAAAATAAAGAGAATGAGAACAAAGACAGGAAGTATAGAAAGCAAAACAAAACTATCCTTCGGGACCTGCGCAGAAATCATAACATCCAATGCATAATCAAAACATAGCTGAACCATGTGACCATCATCATGGTTACAGAGATAAGAGTCCTACAAATATCAAAGCTGTATTGGAGCTTAGCTGGCAATACAAAATAACGCAGTGACAGAAGCAGCCCGGTGGCCAGGGTTGTTAGCGTGGCCGCTGCGAGGCTGTTTTGCATGGATGGCTGGTGTGAATGTTAGGTAAACCAGCACAAGGTGAAGCTCATTCCCCCCCTCCTCATACTGGTACACGGGGGAAAAAAAATAAAGGCACTCCCAAAAAGAAACCCTAGCCTTTTTTGGGTGTGTGTGTGTCAAAAGAAAATATTTATTTTCAGGGAAACACAGTATATAATAAAATCATTATAAATTTTGCAACCTATGTATAGATACTTAGTTAACATTCAAATGATTTTAGAATTAGAAATTTATTTTATTTTAAAAAGTATTTTTTTCAAACTAAAACTGAATATGTTGTTCAGATAAAGTAACTTTTATTTGTATAAAAACAGATCTTTACCTTTCTTTTTGAATAATTTCCTTAACAGTTTTTAAAAAATCAACATAATACGTAATAGCTATCGATGATAATATCCAAAATGCAGAATGAATGTTAAGCCTAGGGAGAGGCTTATCTTTTTTCTCCATGCTTGTACCTGGAACTGTAAAAATAAAACCACTGTTATTCTGTAAAATGTAGTAGCTGAAGTCTAATGTTAATAAATAAAACAAAACACTTTGTCATTTCATTCTTAGTTACAATTTACTAAACCTGAACAGATTCTTCTCAAGGCTCCATGACACACAGCAGGATTCCCGAAAATTTAGCATGACTGTACCAGGAAGCAGTAAAACCTTGTCTGAAGAAAAAGGATAAAACTACAAAAAGAAACCACTCCCAAAGCCCATCCAACAACCCTTTTCTAACCAACTAACCTGTCAAAATAAAATGACAAACAATGCCAGTAAACTATTTTCAATTTACAGTTCCATTCCTCCAGTTAATTTCTGTGATACAATGCAGTGTGAAAGAAATCCTACTCAATCATCTTAGACCTTACTGAATATTAAAGCAGCATATCTGTCTGCATAAAAACTATGAGAGCCAATTCAAGCCATTTACATTTAATCTACATTCAAGCAATGCATATAAAATTACATATACTGGCAGTAAAATTCCTGAGATATTTTATCTCAATAACAGAATAATAGGTGGATGGGACCTTAGAGGTCCTCTAGTCTAACCTCTCCTCAACAAGACGCACTATACCATTTCAGACAAATGGCTGTCCAATCCCAAAAATCTCCAGTGATGGCACACCCACAACATCTAAAGGTAAACTGTTCCACTAATTCATTGTTCTGTCAGGTTTCCTGGTTAGTTCTCTCCTTGATTAGTTTTCATTTATTGCTTCTTTTCTTATCTTCAAACGCTTTGAAAAATAGGCTGACCCTGTCTGTATATTTTAGCCTCCAGTTCCCTAATTGTCTTTGTTGATCTTATCTGCACTCTTTCTAGACATATATTTTTCATATTGTGGCGACCAAACCTGAATGCAATATTCTAAGTTTGGTCTTACCAAAGTAATAAGTCTTATAAAGCAGTATTAACACTTCTGTTAATACCGCTTTATAAGACTGTCTTGATACTATCCCTCTTAGGACTGCATAGGCCTTTTTAGCGGCTGCAGGTCATACTTAAGTGATTGTCCACTAGGACTCCTAGATCTGTCTAGCAATTACTGCTATTGAACCAGGTGCCACCTATTCTATACCTGTGCATTTGGTTTTCTGAAAACAGAAATAATTTACCTGAATTCTACAAACTAATGTATTGTTCAGCCATAATGAAACTAAACCAATACTGTACTGTTTGTTAGTATATATAATCTGGCCCAGCTGACCCAGTCTAGCTGGGTTGGCATGTTTTGGGTTTCTTTGCTCAGGCTGTTTGTGTGATTAATCCCTCACTTTTTTCCTTGTTTCTGTCTGGATTATCTTTGCCATCTCTGCTCCTTTTTATTAGTGTTAGCTGCTCTTTTATTTTATTTTTTTCACATTTGTAAACTGCAGAGTTACTGGGAAATGGGCAGTCTATAAATTGAATAAATAAAACAAATGCAATTGTTACTTTGATATCAAATTCAGCTAAAAGGAGTTAGTGAAGTACAGAAGGATATCGGGAGCCTGTCCTTTCCTGGGGACCTTCAGATAGTCACTCCTGCCAGTCACCTCACGATTGGATTACCAACGCACTTGACTACCGCAAACTGCTCTACCGCCGCCCAGAGCCATGAAGTGGAGAGAGGGTTCGAGTTCGCTGCCTCTCGAGTTACCAGGGGCCTCCTAGGCTCGCTTCCAGGGGCTTATCATCGCCTGGAAAGCCTTCCGAGACATAGGGCCCGGTCCCTAAGGAAGCTCCTACGTCCAGCTGTCTTCCCTGCCTGACTCGGTCGACCACGATGGGGGGTGGGCGACCTATGGAAACCGCCTGCCACCGATCAGTGGCTTCGGGGTCATCCTAAACTATGACCGCCAGAAGTATTTGCCAGTGCCCGAAAGGGAAGTGCTGCTCCCGCCTCCCGTGCAAGCACACTCATCCAACATGAGGCCCTTCCTGACACAAGCCTTCCTGACACAAGTCAAGGCACTTCCCAAGTAGAGCAGGGTAGATTTCGAGCAGACGCTGCACTCTGCAGGAGACGACGAAGCTCCTCGGTTCGTGCACCCGCCCGCTTCCTCGAGTCAGCAAACACTTACCCGCTGTCCTACTGTCCTGTCCCGGTCCACGGCCGCTCCCCCACTCTCGCCGCCGGCGGACCAACAGTTCTACTTCGCTGCAGTCCGGCATCTTGGAGCGACGAAAGGAGGGTGGCGGAAGTGACGTAAACGGAAAACAGGGCGCCCCTGCACATCCTCCCACCACCACCACCGTTCTGTTATGTGGGAATGGGGTTGCTCGGGATTGTCAATAGTTTTGACGCGTGCATCTCTCAGGTCTCGGCCGCCAGCGAGTAGATTCCCCAGGGTCCGCCGGCAAGAAGAAGGGTCCTTGGGGAAATAGAGGTGGGGAATTTCTGTAGGGCGAAAGTTGGAATAAAAAATTAAAAAAGAAAGAAAGGAAAGAAAAAGAAAGGAAGGAAGGAAGGAAGGAAGGAAGAAAAGGAAAGAAAAAGAAAGAAAGAAAGAAAAGAAAAGAAAAAGAAAAAAGAGAAATTTATTGTTTCCAACTGCAGTTCAACATTTGGTTTTGACCTTTAAAACCCTTAACGGCATAGGTCCAGACTACCTAATTGAACTGTCTGGCTAGTACAAGCCCATCATATTTGTGCTGATCTACAGTATACAGCTCATCAATCAAAGAACTGGTACTTTTGGGATTAAGTAGAAGAGCCTTCTCTGCCACGGAGCCTGCTCTTTGGAGCATCCTACCCTCTAGGGTAGAGGTGAGGAATGTCCAGCTCTTGGGCCTATAAGGCCCGTGAAATCATTTGGTCTTGCCCTGCCAAGGCAACTGCAGGTGGAACTCAAAATTCAATAAATCTAGGAGCTTTTTTCATAGCAACATGAATTTATATTAAATGATTCATAATAATAATGTAAATTTTGAAGGACAAGCAAGGAACTTCCATTATGAGATAGACAGCATACACTTGTACATGTGCATGTACACAAGCATGTACACAAGTACATGACAGAACAGACACATATGTTTCTCATCAGCTGCCTGAGGCCTGTCTGTATTGCAGTGGATCAAACCAAAATAATTGTGGCACTAGCAACATACATTGCATAGTTATTAAAACTTAAGTGGTATGACATCCTATAAATAGTGATGAGTGAGCTGCCAGACAGCTCACTCACTTATGCTTATACCAGTCTACCAAATAAAGAGCTGTTGTCTTAACTAAGAGTTCTGCCTCTTCACTCAATCCACAATTAACACTGGTGATGAAGGTGGAAATCAAAGAGAACAAAGGACAAAGGAGCTGAAGTGAACTGGATACTCCACGTGGCATTAGCAGCCATCTTCACAGCAAGTCGGGATTGCTGCATTGGCCATTTCAAGATGACCACACATTCCCTGCCAATTCCATACAATCCAGCTAAAGAAGATTGGACATTGTTAGATTCGGCGCAGGGTAAAGAGACGAGACAGGCGGTGGTCCGCTTCAGCACTTTGTTTAAGTAAAGGTTCAGTAACAAGCGGCTGGCAGGCTGCCGGGGCTCGGCTTATATTGAGCTCCAGCAGCCTGGCTGGCCAATGACAGCCATTTAAGTTTCCCACCACTTGATCAGCCAATCAGCAGCGGGTATGCAAAAGAAGAGGGATGTACCAGGACATAACACCCCTCCCCTCCAAGAAGGAGCATTGTCCAATTGGGTAGTAATGTTCGTAACGTAGTCGCGCAGGTAGGCGGGGCACTGTACAGACCTACTGGACCTGCATGATTCAGTCGTTCCAGGGACTTTGTTAGAGATGGTTGGATCTTTCGTTCCTCTGGATTCTTGGGTTGGAACCTCCTGGAATTCAGCCGTAGAGGGCACTGTTTCTGGTCTAGCGTCTCCGGTTCGTTGACTTGGATTACTGGGTGAAACTTCATGGGTGTTCTTTCGGGATCAGTTGAGAGGATTTCGTCATGGGATTTCCACACTTGGGTCATCTGCTTCTCGAGTCGTACTTCTCAGATGAGGTCTGCTGGACATAGATATGTCCTTGAATTCTCTCTCCGGGCTTGAGATTGTGGTGTCTTGGACATCAGGTGGCAGAACCGGTTCGCTGGTCTCGGTTTCCCTGGTGTTGGGGTGGTTCCCTCTGTGTGATCTGAGTCTCCTGGGCTCAGGTGTGTCCTCTGGCTCCCGGTTCTCAGCGTTTCCCCACCTCCAGCGGAGTTGGTCAATGTGCCTTCTCCAGACTTGGCCGTCATCCAGCTCCACCCGGTAGGACTTGGGGCCGGTGATCCCCACGACTTGTTCTCTCACCCATCTTGGGTGACCAGTGTGATTCAGTGCAAATACTAGGTCTCCCAATGTGAATGCCTGGGGTGGATGGGCAGAGTCCAAAGGTGTTTCGGGGCAGTATTTAGGGTGCAGCCGATCTAGCTGCAATCTCAGTTTCCTTCCCATTAGAAGCTCGGCTGGGCTTCGGTTAGTGGTGGTGTGTGGAGTGATGTGTTGGGCTAGCAGGAATTTGTTGATTTTTTCTTGCCAGTCCCCTGGACCCATTCTGGTGAGGATTTCTTTTGTTAATCTCACCATCTGTTCAACTTGACCATTTCCCGCCGGGCTATACGGTGCCATTAGGGCATGTTGTATGCCCAGCTCAGCTAGGAAGGTTTCCATTCTCTTTGCTGTCAGCAGTGGCCCGCTGTCGGATACTAGCACGTCTGGCAATCCATGGGTTTCAAATACTCTTCGTAAGGCTCAGATGGTTGCTTCCGTTGTTGTCACAGCCATGGGTATCACGTTGAGCCACTTCGAGTAAGCATCCATGATGATTAAGAATTATTTCCCTCCCATGGGGCCGGCGAAATCGATGTGGATTCTTGGCCATGGACCGTTGGGTATCTCCCATTCCCTGGGTGATGAGCGTGGGGGTGCTGGGTGTGTCTCTTGATATGGTGTGCAGGTGGCCACCCACTCTGTAATGTCTTTGTCCACATTGGGCCTCCATATGTAGCTTCAGGCTAGCGATTTCATTCGGATGATTCCCGGATGCCCGATATGTAATGTTTCCAGCATCTGTCTTCTTAATTTCTTGGGAATGACCACTCTTTCCCCCCATAGTAAACACCCTTTTATGGTGGAGAGTTCTTTTTGTTTGGTCGAGTACGCTCGGAATTCTTTTCCCAGTTGTCCTTGTGGCCACCCCCTTAACACCCAGTTCATGACTTGAGACAGAGTCTTGTCTTTTTTGGTGTGCTCGGCGACTTCATTGGATGTTACCGGGCAGTTGTTCCCCGAGTTGATGAGGAAGTTGCTGTGAGTTGGTGCCAGGTCAGCCACCAGTTTGTCCATGGGGCATCGGCTGAGCGCATCTGCGTTGCAGATGGACTTGCCCGGGCGGTGTATTACCTGGTAGTCGTATCCCGATAGGAAGATGGACCACCTGGTCATTCTGGGGGACATAAATGCAGATGTTTGTTGGTTCCCAGCGAGTAGACCTAGCAGTGGTTTGTGATCAGTGATCAGTTTGAATCTCCGGCCGTAGAGGTACTCATGAAATTGCTTGATGCCCGCTACTGCAGCCAGTGCTTCCTTATCAATCTGGCTATAGTTTCTTTGAGACGATGATAGGGTCTTGGAATAATATGCGATTGGGTTATGGTGATGGTGATGTGTCGCATGTAAGGACGAGTGGAAGTGTTTCGTTGTACTGGATTAGGACGCTGTCCAATGACAATAGGTATTTTACTGCTGTGAATGCTTGGTCCTCTTTCCTCCCCCAGGTCCATGTGGCCATCTTGCCCAGTGGTCGGTGGAGTGGTTCAGCAACGGTCACCTTCTGTTTTAGAAACATACTATAGAAATTTAGCAGTCCTAAGAAGGCCTGTAATTCTGTTTTATTCCTAGGGGCTGGAGCTTCTTTAATTGCTTTAATTTTGTCATTTGTGGGTGGATGCCTGACCCATCAATCAAGTATCCTAGGAACTCTACTTGGTTTACACCAATTTTAAGGGCCTCAGTGGCGCAGCTAATTAATGCTCTGGCTAAGTGTTTCAGATTAGTTCCAGATGCCAGCAATTAGTGTTGGTTCAAATCTCACCAGGCCCAAGGTTGACTCAGCCTTCCATCCTTTCA
>JANHFM010002301.1:70396-80569 GCA_032468115.1 Grayia smithii
ATTCTAAAAAATTGAAACCAAGCCCCCCCCCCCTTCTCCCAATTGAATGGCAGGATCACTTATATGCACACACAGAAACAGAATCAAAGTAATGGAGAGAAAAAAGGATTCAAAAACAAATAGCATATGTTTAAAACAGGAGGCTTCAAGGAGGGATGATAATACAGTATGTCACATTAAGGAAAGTACATCAAAGCATAGCTGTCAGAAAGAAATACTAAAATGTTTTGTTAAATATACTCTGTCTGCAGCATAAATTGGAGCATAGGAACAAAGCAACCTGTAAAAAGTATGACACACATGTATAAGCACACAATATACAAACTTCTAAACTAAATTGGAGTAATATGAGAAGACAGGCTTGAAAGAAAAAAGTACAGGTGGTCCTTGATTTACAGCATTTAGTGACTGTTTTAAGTCACTGAAAAAAGTGACATGACTGTTTTTCACAGCATCCTCATAATCATGTTATCAAAACATGCTTGGCAACTGTTCATATTTATGATTGTTACTGTGTCCCATGGTTCAGTGATCACCTTTTATGACCTTCTGACAAGCAAAGTTAATGGGGAAAGTAGATTTACTTAACAACCAGGTTACTAACTTATCAGCTAAAGTGATTCAGTTTAAAACTGTGGCAAGAAAGGTCGTAAAATGGTGCAAAACTCAACAAATGTCTCACTTAACAACAAATTTTGGGCTCCATTGTGGACAGAGGTCAAGGACTATCTGTAGTAACATTCTGTGAGTTCATTGCAGTCTACCTAGACAGATGTTGGTTGACTATGCTTTCCCAGACGTATCATAGTGACAATATAGATAGAAATGTAACTGCCAAAAGTCAGCAGCCCAACAAATTCCTATCTCACGTAAGTTTTATCTGGAAAGCAGATCTGGGAAATTATAAATCTGTTACTTTTCTTCTAACAGATCAGGGATGCCGCAGGCATACTTTGACTACTGCTGAGCATTTTGCAAAGTCGTTCATTATATCATTATTAATAAATAGTAAAATAAAAACTACAGTTAGATGTTTATAACTAGTTAAATTACTGTATTCAGGAAGTACTTAAAATAATTTATGCATAGCTTCACATTAGATTGGAGAACAGTAGTGACTAGAAGATTAAAGGGTTTTTTTATACAGGCTTAAACAGTGGGCCAAAATCAACAGGGTAAAAATTAACTGGAATATTAAGTGCTAAGTCTGGGAAGAAAAAATTAAAGCTATATGGTGGAGAATATATGGTAATACATCTCAAAGGAATGTTGAATTTACCTGAATGTTCGTTCTATGTGTGCTGTGTAAGAGTCCAAGCAAGGGGTGTTAACTCCTTCTGATTGGCCAGAGACTAAGTTGAATTTGTTTAAATGCTCCTCCTCCTTCCTGTTGTACTCCAGTTTATTAATGATGTACTGGATCTGGAGTAGACTGAAACCTGTAAGAAAACACAAGTCCTCCTAGACCCTGGACCGGACCAGAGATAGGGAGGGGTTGGACTCTCACACAGCGCACATAGAATGAACGTTCAGGTAAGTACAACGTTCCTACTCCTGTGCGCTGCTTAGAGAGTCCAAACACTGGGATATACCCAAGCTAATTATCCCTAGGGTGGGGAACAGTAATGTCCAGGGTCTCCTCAATGAGAAGAATCTGCTGTAGGACTCTGCAACCAAATACAAATTTGTAAATCTTGCAATTTTGGATGAATGGAGAAGGAGAAGTCCAGATGGCGGCCCTGCAGATGTCAAGGATAGAGGCCTGGGTGGCCCAAGCCGCCAAGGTGGCCGCACTCCTGGTTGAGTGGGCCATAATGCGGCCGGCATTGGCCTTGTCTGAAGGTCGTAGGCCAAGGAGATGCAGGCCTTGAGCCAACAGCCAATTGTGGATGATGTCACTTTTAGACCCAAGGAGCTGGGCTGAAAGGAAACGAATAATGATTCTGTCTTCCTGAAAGGTGCCATCCTGTTGATATATTTACGCAGGGCCCTGTGGACATCTAATGAGTGCCACAGTCGTTCATTAGGATGTTTGGGATTGTGACAAAAGTCAAGTAATATGACTTCTTTGGCTCTGTGGAACCTACTGTTAACTTTTGGCAGGAAAGTCAGATCCAGGCGCAGGACGACCCGATCGGAGTGAAAAATGCATAGGTCCCGTCTAACAGAGAGGGCTGTCATCTCCGAGCCCTTCATCTAGCGGATGTTACTGCTATAAGAAAGGCAACCTTGAAGGTTGGAAGCTTGAGACTGGTGGAATCAATGGTTCAAACGGACGGGAGTGGAGTACCTGCAAGACTAGGCCCAAGTGCCATGAGGGGAATCTGTGAACCGGGGGGGGGGGAGGACACGTAAATTGGAGGCTTTTAGGAAACTATGAATCTGAGGATGTTGAGAAAGGGTTGCAGCCCCTTCACAGGATATAATTGTTGCCAAGGCCGGAATCTGTCTGCGGAGAGTGTTAGTGGTGAGCCCCTTGTCTAGGCCCTCTTGAAGGAAGTCCAAAACTTGTGGAATGGATATAGAAGTTGGTGATACTTGTTTCCTAGCACACCAGTGTCGAAAGGATAACCACGTGGCATCATAATGCGGGTTGTTGACGGACGTCGAGAAGCCAAGATGGTATTGATGACCTTGTTTGCAAACTGGTCCCTTGTTAGAATCTCCCCTTCAAGTGCCAGACGGCCAACTGGAGCCACTGGGATCTGGATGGAGAATGGCCTCCTGGCGAAGGAAGATCCTGTCTGGAGGAATCCTCCAGAGATGAGCAATGGATAGATTCATGAGGTCTGCGAACCAGTTCCGTCATGGCCAGTACGGAGCTATGAGTAAGACTTCTGCACATTCCTCCAGGATCTTCCTTTGATTCTCAGAATCAGAGGGGTCGGCAGAAAAGCATATAGGCTGCGGAGAGCATTTATGCCTTCAGCCTCTGCCACCTGGAATCTGGAGTAGAACCGGAAAAGCTGAGTGTTTGTCAGGCTGGCAAAGAGGTCTATCTGGGGCAGCCCAAATATGGATGTTAACTGTAGAAACAGGGCTGGATGTAGTTGCCACTCTGAGGGGTTGATGGTCTCCCTGCTCAGCCAATCTGTCCGAAATGTGCTCCACCTGGAGAGAGAGCAGATGTCTCTCTGCTCACAAACCTCGTCCTCTTGCTTCACGTATTAGGACCTTGGATCGGGTGCCCCCCTGACAGTTGACGTGCAGCTTGGTCGTTACAATGTCCATCAGTAGTGGTATGTGTTGACCCTCCAGCCTGGTCTGGAAGTGTCTGAGTGCCAGATGAGCAGCACTCAATTCCAGCCAATTGATGTTCTTTAGGAGGTCCTTTGGAGATCAAAGGTCTTCCGCCATCTGATCTTGCAGATGAGCTCCCCAGCCGTAGAGGCTGGCATCGGTGGTCAGGACTAGATGGTTGGGTTCCTTGAAATAACAAACCTTCTCCAGGGCTGCCGATATCCACCGCACCAGGGATCTGAGGGCTCCTGGCGGAACAGTGAACCGTGTATTGGCGTTGCTGAGGCCGGCTCTTTGACTTGGTAACAGGAGCCACTGAAGGGCTTGAGAATGTAACCCCACCGAGGGAACAATCGCCAGACAGGATATCATTTTGCCCAACAGTTTGGACAGAAGCATTTGCGGAACCCGTTCGAGGGATCTCACCTGCTGCACCATGGCACGAATGCTAGAAAGTCACTCTTGAGAGAAGAACACCTGACATGACTGGGTGTTGATCTGTGCACCGAGATGAACTAGGTTGGTAGAGGGCTGCAAATGGCTCTTCTCCAGGTTCACGGTGAAACCGTCCTCCTGAAGGGTTTGTATTGTAATTTGGACATCTGATTGGGCCTGTTGAATGGTAGACGATTGAATCAAAATATTATCTAGGTAGCATTGGATTCTGATGGGAGCTGCACGCAAGTGCGCTGCAACCACGTCCAGTATTTTCGTGAATGCACGACGGGCAGAGGAGAGTCCAAAGGGTAGGGCCCTGTATTGAAAGTGGGTCCCCACGTAGCAAAAATGAAGGAACTGCCTGTGAGATGGTCTGATAGGAATGTGGAGGTAGGCCTCCTGCAGATCAATCGATGCTAGGAGATCCCTCTGTCTGATGCCGCTCAGGATGCTGTGTAGAGATTGCATCTTGAAGCATCGGTATTTGATATGGACTTTGAGTTTCTTTAGATAGAGTATGGCTCTGCTGCCTCCCGATTTGTTCTGCACCAAGAATAGAATCAAATAGAAGCTGGAACCCTGATGCAAAGGTGGAACTGGTTCTATGGCCTGAATGGCTAGTAAATGTCTGATTTCAGCCTCCATTAGAGCTCTCTTAGTGCAGTCCTTGGCCATTGAACATTGTATGAATCACCTTGGAGGATCGGAATTGAACTCTAGAGTGAGACCCAAAGATACGGTTTGTAAGGCCCAGGCATCAGAGATTGTGCTTTGCCAGTGATTGGTGAGACCTGAATCTGAATAGTCACTTTGACTGACGGTAAGATCTAAAGCTGGTTCCCTGAAAGGGTCATCTGGTCTGGGAGTGCTGGCCTGTCTGCCTGTCCTGTGCTCAGTTGACAGTCTGCTGAAATGGCCTGTGATAAGCTGGGACCTGGAACCCAGTGTTGGCTGCCTGCGATAAGAAAAAGTAGACCTGCGTTCTGCTCGTCTGTGTGCAGAGGGGAGTACCTTCCTTTTGTCTCTTTCTTCTACTAAAATTGGATCCAAAGCCTCCCCAAAGAGGGAATCATCCTTGAAGGGAGCGGCTGTCCACCGCCATTTGGTTTTCATGTCTGCTTGCCAATGGTGCAGCCATAAAAGGCGTCAGGAGGAAACATTAGAAGCCAGGGCCCTTGAGGCAAATTTAGCCAAATTGAGAGTCACATCTGGGGAGAACTCAGCTGCCGCAATCAATTTGTTTATGTCCTGATGTAAACAAGAGTCGTCTGGAGAATCTCTGGCCTGCATTTGTGAAAGCCAAATCAAGGATGTCCTATTGAAAAAGGAAGCCGCCGTGGTGGATCTAATGGCCCAAGAGGCAGCATGGTGAGTTTTGCAAGCAGATAGTTCCGCCCCCCTGTCCTCTGCCTTGAGGCCCTCGGCCAAATCAGAAGGTAGGAGTGTGGAGGTGGCCAGACTGGCCATGGGAACATCAACAGTAGGAAGAAGGTCCTTAAGCTCCTGTTCCACCGTATACAACCTCCTGTCCATGCCGCTGGGGGTGGCCATGGACCCAGGTTGTGTCCACTGCCTTTGTATCATGTCAACAAAGAGCTTAGGTGCTGGAATTGCCTCCTGCTCTGTGATTGGTTCAGTGAATAGAAATTTGATGGGATCCTGAGGGTCCAAAGATCCCTCAGATTGCCTCATGAGCACCCCATGTTAGATGTACCTTTTGCTTTATGCAATAAGGTTTTGAAGAGGTTGTGTCGGAAAAGACTGCTGGCAGTGGGCCTGTCAGGGATAAACACTTCATCCTCAGAAAGATAATCATCATCAAGATCTTCCTCTCCCATGAGATCTGCCTCGCTCTGATGGGAAAGAGAATTAGATTGGAGATCCTCTTAAGTATTCACTGTCCAGATGTTTTCTGGGCAGATGAATCCTATGGCTAGGTCGAATCTCAGGTGGTGAAGCCACTATGCTTCTTTGCATGAGGGCGGCCTCAATGCCCTATGAGATGGTGTGTGCTATCATGTCACACACTGCCTGTGAAATATGGGCCTGATTATCCTCCTCCGGGTGGAGCCCCGCCGTGGTTGGAGTAAAGATGGCATATTGGTGAGATTGCCGTTGACTATGAGAGGGCCCAGGGTCCTGGACAGTCTCCTTTGAAGACTGAGGAATAACCGCCTCCTGAATTTCCTGTTCCTCCAAGGAAACATTGGGGGACCAGCCTGCAGAATTGAAATGATAGACCTGAGCCACAGTCACAATTTGTGTGGAGGCTGCAGCAGCAGCATCTGGACAGGCCTCAACCCTCTTCTGTGCCCTGGCAAATTGCTTCTCTAAGGCATGTTGTCTTCTCTGGGCATCCTTGTCAGCTGCTGAGGAAGAGGAGGCAGGTGCAGATGATTTGGACCTGGTGGCAGGTCCTTTCACCCAGGATTTCCCCTTCCTGGAAGCCTGAGCTTCTGAAGGCCTATGCCTTCGATCAGAAGAAGAGGAAGCCTGAGAGGGAGAGCGACTACAATCCGCCATTTTGATTGGCAATAGACCCGTTTAAGGGAGATTGCTGTGGAATCTGAGGATTTGTTCCCCTCCAATATCACAGTGCCCAAAACTCCTGCAGTAGTCTAGATTGAGGCCTTGCCACAATGCCAAACCGACACCATGGCTAGAATGCACTGAAATCTGTGGAGGGGGGGCAACTAAAATGGCGTGAGGCCAACACCACAGCCTCTCAGGCACCTGACACAGTCACTGCAAATTTAGGGGGAAACATGCCTCTGACACCACGGAGCACTGTTCTAAGCCCCAAATGAGCACGAAGCTGACACCACCACTTCCTCTGCACAGCACTAGTCCCAACTCACAATCTGACGATCTCTTCAAAACCAGAATGCAATTGGAGGTTCCACGTGGCATGCCTGCCAGCTGCAGATAAAAAAGATCGCCTCCGCTATTCCAATCTGCTCGGCTAAGAGTCTCCCAGGCAAATGCAGCCTCTCCTAGGAACCGAGCCGCTGATCGAACACTCCATGTAGCATGCCAGCCAGCTGGAGTGAAGAATGCTGCCGTTGTTTGAAGTGGTTCAGCAGGGAGGCATCCTGCAAGGCCATTGAACTTTTCTGCAATCTGCAATTCTGCAATCTGCTCAGCCAAGAATCTCCCTGGCAAACACGACCTCTCCTAGAAACCGAGCTGCCGATTGAAGACTCCATGTGGCGCGCTGGCCAGCTGGAGTGAAAATGCCGCTGTTGAGAGAGGTTCAGCGAGGAGGCATCCTCCTGGGCACTGCCTGAAAATTGCTGTCTCTGCAGCTGCAGCTTTCCTAAGAAGCTACTAGTAGAATTTATAAGTTTTAATACAATCGCTGATTAAAGAGTCCAAGCAACGGTTGATAATTCTCTCTAGCCCGACTGAGTTAATAAACTGGGGTACAACAGGAAGGAGGAGGAGCATTTAAACAAATTCAACTCACTCTCAGGCCCATCAGAAGGAGTTAACACCCATTGTTTGGACTCTCTAAGCAGCACACAGGAGAAGGGATCTGTACATTTTAACAGATCACAAGTTGAACACAAGACAATGATGTAAAACTTCTAAAAAGTCTTTGGGGATGTATTAACTGCAATATGGAGACCTGATCACAGCAGATAACTGTCCTATTCTCTTTTGTTTCAGCCACAACTCTTTCCATCACTTCCCATGGAATACTGTAGTTAATTTTTGGTGCTGCAACTTAACAATAGTAGAAAACTGGAGTTTGGAAGAAGACTCATAAGATGAAGGAAAAGAAAGTTAAACCCTATGAAATGACAAATGATTAAATGAATCTGGTATGTTTAAGCTGCAGAAAAGAAGGATGGAAGGAGATATGATAGCAGGTTTTAGGTACCTAAACAGTTGCCGTATAATGTAAAGGACAGATTGGACATGTTCCCTCCTGCGCCAAGAAGAACAGAATTAGCAGGCTAAAATTACAGGAAAGTTTCAAACTTTCAGGCTATTAAAATTAGAATGAATTTCTCAAAGCTAAGAGTTATCAAACAGTTATAAACTGTTTCATGTATGTTCCCAAACATTGAAGGTCTTTAAAAAGAGGCTTGAAAGGGCTTTATCCAAAAACTCTTTAAAAGCTCTACATCAAACTTGATTTCACTGAGGGCTACATCAGGGTTGTTTTTGACCTCGGGGGCCAGGCAGGCCATGACTAGGGTGGGCATGGCCAGCTCAACATCATCAGGTTGGGGGTACCTGTGGTGGCCTGAGTGCTTTGCTAGTGAAAACGGGCTCGCAAGCTGTGTTTTCAGCTGCAATTGCTTCCTGCAACCCTCTGACACTGAAAATGAACCTCAGGAGGGCTGCACGTGGCCCTTGTGAGGTCTGTTTTCAGCTATGGCCTCTTGCAACCCTCTGCCAGCCAAAAGGAAGCTTGGGTGGGCCACATGCAGCCCTGCCAAGCTCCGTTTTGGCTGGTAGAGGCACCACGGGCTAGTCCTTCACTGTTTCCAGGTTGGCCCTATAAGCCAGATCTAAACACCCTATGAGCCAAATGCGGTCCTCGGGCCTTGAGTTTGGCACCTCTGCTCTACATTTAGCATCTGCTGGACTAGTACTTTTGATATAACTTAACAACTCATCAGAATTATTTTCTGCAATTTGGAAATTATGTTTTTGTTGATCTAGATTAAAACTACATCTTTCCTTTTTCCAGTAACACCATGCTGATAGTATATATTCAATTTAATCTTCTCCACATATTATTACCAAGTCAAGTATCCATCATACTATAATTGGGCATCTGATTTTTTTGTTTTTTGTTAAGAGAAGAATTCTTCAGGTGTATGTTAAGTTGTATCATGCTCCTATTGAATTTTATTTTGTCTTCTAAGGAATATTATGTAGATTTGATAAACATTTCTTCCATTCTGTCATCCAATTCATTAATAAACATACTGAGAATGGTGGACCTATAACCATGAGGCAGCCCACTCAATACGGTTGTTCAGTTTGACAATAAATTATTGAGGTGCACTCTTTGAACATGATTTTCAAATTAGCTATGTATCCACTTAATTGTCACTCCTCTTATATCTATTTTGCTAATCAGCATGACATATGATATTTTGTCAAAATGCTTTGCCAAAGGCAAGGTATCTTGTCTTTCAGCATTTCTCCAATCTAGTAAAGAAACATCCAGACAAAAAATGAGAGGTTTTTGGGGTTAGATTTGTTCTATAACGTCATGCTGGCTTCTGGTCATTATGCATTATTTTACTGTCTGCTCTATAATCTTCTCAGATATCTAACAGACTGACTTGTTTGCATTTTGCTGAGCTGCCTTTATTCCCCTTTTTGACAAATGGACAATATTTCTTTTGTCCAATTACTTAGCATTTCTAGGATTTATAAAACATAACTTATAAAAGTTTGGCTGGTTCATCAATTAGTTATTTTGATACATAGGATAGAATTAATCTGAGCTTGGAGATTTAAAATAATTTAAAGTAAAGATACACCTCTTCAGTGTTTTTGTTCATTCCCAATTTCCTGCTGAAACTGATTGTTGTTAAATAAGATGTTGCTTTTCCTTTGAAAGCTGTTACCAGCTGATCTTCCTCACCAACAAGATGGCATACTGTTTCTTTTCCTTTTATTCTAAATACATCTAAAAAGACTGATTTTGCTATTCTTAACATCCGTTCCTCGCTTCAGCTCATTTTAAGCTTTCACTTTCTGTATGCCAGCAAATTTATACTTTTCATTTCTGACATGGTGCTCCTTCTATTCATGCATCTATCTTTTGTTTTGATATCTTTAGTAAGCCTTTTGGGTAGTCAGTGAATCTCTGTTGTTCTCCATTTGTTTTGTTTTTTTACCAGAATGTTTTGCAAGTGCAACTTCAGTATATTTTCCTTTAGGAATTCCTAGTTTCCTTGAGGCCCTTTTCACCTAAGTTCCTATACACCACTGCTGTGAGTTTATTAAAACCATTTTTTCAGCCCAAGTTACATGTTTAATTATGGCAGAACTTTTCTAATAAAAGGAATTATGACATAGTTAGATATTCCCTAATTCCACAGTCTCAGCTAAGAAGCTTCTCTATGAATTAACTTCAAGTCAAGAACAGCTAATGTTCTTGTACATTTCTTCAAACTGGGCAGGAGAAAGCTACCAGCACAAGTCCAATTTCCTAGAAGGATCAAGGTCAGAAAAGTTACTTTCTTACTGGATTTCAGTGTACAAGTTATCTTCAACTTACACTTCTTCTTTTTTTTATTAAAAAAGTTTTATAAAATTTTTTACAATTAAACATCAATTATTGACAAAATTTATATAACCTTTTCTTATATCCCCCACCCTCGACTTCCCAGAACAAATTACATGTAAAAAACAATTAAACAATAATTATTAATATAATCATTTCTAAATCTAACATCCATTTACTAATCTTATCCATAAAACTCCCATCCTGTGTTTGGAACCATCAAATTCATTCATAAGCTT
>JANHFM010002301.1:82461-94250 GCA_032468115.1 Grayia smithii
CACCATTTCTACAGTTTTGAGTGTGTTCAGTTCCAGATTGTTCTGATCACACCACAAGGCTAGTTGTTCAACCTCCCGTCTGTCTGTCCCATCATATCATGTAGGACCAATGCCCCTTTTCTAGTACGGTGTCTCGAGACTCCAGACTCTGGCTTAAGCACGTCCTCAGCATCAGAGAGAGCAGCTGAGGGGGATGCCAATGCCATCACTGGCTCATCTACCTCCGGGTTTTGTAGAAGCTCAGTGAGATCTGGGGTGACATTGTAGAATTTTTTGTCAAAGGGCGTGAGATTGCGATAAGCCCCAGGAGAAACCCACTGCCTTTGAATTACATCCATAAATAATCTTGGTGCTGGAATGACCTCTGTTTCAGTCATGGGCTCTGAAAACAGGAGATCAGATGGATCCGAAAGCTCCTGAGAAGCCTCAGGCACTGATGAGTCTGTCCCCAGCCAGGTTGAACTCTTAGCCTTAAAAAGTAGCGCCTTAAACAAATGAGGCCAGAACAACCCTTTGAAGGTAGGTTGTTCAAGGGCCATACTCTCATCTTCTGATAACTCCTCAATCAGGCCCTCTTCCTCAGATACCGAATCTTCATTCCCCAAGGAAGAGTCCAGAGAACAGGAAGCCTGATAACTTCCTGCCAGGAAAAGCCCCAAAAGAAAAATGGCTCCAATGGCCTCAATTATCTCACCACTCCAGATCACCATCACTCTCAGCAAGTCCCAGAAGGCTGCTGTACTTTGGAGGTCCTGGTCTACCTCCCAACTGAGCAGGTAGCCAAAAAGCCTCTGGTCTGTCTCTGTTGCAACAGCTGTAGGTCCCAGTCTACCTCCAAATTGGGCAGGCAGTTTAAAAACCTCCACGTGCTCTGGGGCCGGCAACAACTCCTAACTGCACTCCCTCCTGGGCAGGCAGCTGAGAGAGAGCGCTCTCCTGAGTGCTAACAGCTGGTAACACTCACTAATGGCCTTTCGGAGTAGCATGCTCTAGTTTACTGCTCCCATGCTACTCCACCATCAAAATGGCACCTGACCACTTCGCCGTTTTGCACCAACTAGAAAAAAAGCCACCAGAGCCTCCAGAATGTGCCCAATGGCGCTGGCAGCCACGAGGAGTCAAAATGCGCCGGAGCCAACCTTTCCTTCCAATGACGCCTTCCAATCCTCCTTCATTGTGGGGTAGTGGGCTCAGCCACTGGCTCTTCATGCAAAAATGGCTGCCGCAGTTAGTGGAGCCTTTTCTGGCCTCCCTTTCCTGCAAGCCTCCAATAACAGCGGGCTTGAGCCTAGGGCTCTTCACGGTGTAATCTTCCTCTCTTCCTTGCACTCTTCTTTCAAATTACTGCTGAACCAAATGCTGTTTTTGGAAGAGCTCACTCTGCCACGTCTATACAGAGCTATAGACTGAGTTGAAACTGGGGAGCGTCAACAGAGGGCGTGTCTTCAGTTTAGACCCAGTCTATAGAGCTATAGGACATGAGTCATACCAATTCCTGGAGTCTCGAGGCACAGTACTGGAAAACTGCTGGTGCATGTGAAGATCATATTGCTTGTACATATATTTTTTTTGTATGCTTAATTAAAGCAAAATTACACAGTGCCCATGTCCACAAATAGGGATAGGACAGTCCATCTGCCAAAGGCACATCCAGCTGTGAGCTCCTCATTGTCTATAGAATCAAACATTATTAATACAAAATTATCTACCATGTAAACAACAAAATCCTATTGAGGAGAAACACTTTCGATAAGAGGTACTGAATGTATATTTTAATAATATAGCTACTTAATATATATTTTTTAAAAAGCTTTATTGTTATTAAATAATAATTATTATTATTAAATTCTTATTTTCTGTTTTTCATCTTGAAATGTATTTAATTAGAAATTTCACACACTTCATATTCATTTCTAGTATTTTACATAAATACAGCTGCTGGAAACATGTATTAATGATTGGATTTCTAATGCATATTCAAAATTTTGAACTTGATTATCTTATATAGATATTGTATTAACTTTATTTTTCTTCCATTCAATTATGACTGATTCTCAAGAGTCTGTATGGACAAGTCCCTGCAAATTTCTTGGAAAGGTTTTTCAAAAGTGGTTTGCCATTGTTTTCTTTCTAGGGCTGAATGAGTGAGGCTGGCCTAAGATCATCCAGCTGGTTTTTGTGCCTAAGGCAGAATAGAATTCATGATTTCCTGGTTTCTAGCCTGAGGCCTTAACCACTACACCATCCTGGGTCTCACAGAGACTAACTACTGTTACCTATATAAGTATTTTGGACTATATGTAATTATTTAATCCTGTAGTTTTGAATATGTATTCTTTACTGCTTAATCTAGAGATTTAATCTAGAGAAGAACTTTATAAAAAGCACATGCAAAGGCGCATATAATTAAACAAGGGCTTTCAATGCTATCGTTCAAGAAGACAAAAGCTTGAGGAGGAAAAAAAATAACCAACACAAGCACAACAGATTGATTACATGTGCAGGCTGCCTTGCAATATCCTGACTGAAACTAGGATATAATTTCAAATAAATCAGGTCTCAGATGATCCTCTGCTGGCAATATGACTCTACTAACTATCAACCTGTAAAAATTATTAAAGTACACAGTAATTATAGACACCATATATTGTTTTGATCAGTAGCAAAAAAATAGTTATTGTTTTATTTCATGTATATGGGACAGGATGAATTGTAATGTTTTTTCAGGAGTAGGTTTTTGTTTTAAAAAAACAAGTTGAGTGCACTGAAAACTTTATATTGCCATTTTTATGTATTATGTATTGATCCTTATTGACTCAAGGTTGACTCTATCCTTCTGAGGTTGGTAAAATGAGGACCTGATTGTTGAGGACAATATGCTGACTCTGTAAACTGCTTAGTGAGTGCTGTAAAGCGCTCTGAAGTGGTACATAAGTCTAAGTGGTATTGCTATTAACTGAAACCATTTGCGCTGCCAAATTTTAGTAGCAGAATCATGAAGATTGCAAAAATATTTGACTACATGGTTTTTTTTTAAATTGCAACTTTCTGTATTCCTTTTAGTATTATCAAATAATTTCACAATTTCCATGTATAGAAACGTTAAATGCTACAATTAAAAATAAATTTCATGTATTTCTGAAATACTTCATGTTTAATTTAGTATTATAGAAATCACTGGCCCTCATTATACTATTATTTTTATAAACTGTTATCTTCAGAGATTTTTTTAAGACTTCTTCTCCTGGATTTAATAACTTAAATAGTGCTTTTTAGAAAGTATTGCATTTAAAAAAAAGTCATTCTTGGTTAGCCACTGCATCTTAACTATTAAACAAGGAGAATCAGATAAGAGAATAACATGACTGAAAAGAACTCTCTCTTTTGTTAGCATGAATGAAATGGAATCACTTTTTAAAGTTTAACTATTATAAGACCATCTGCCTTTATTCCAGACTGTATGGTTATTTTATATATGTGGATGTGCTTGTATCTCAACTCCTACTACTGAAAATTGGGAGAAAGATAGAAGAGAAATTAAAAATAAAACATGGAACACTATGGTTTGAGTCTATTTTTTATATGTGCAAAGTTTCTATAGAAATTCATGAAAGTTTAAACTTTTCAAAGAGACAAATTAATTAAAACCACAAACATAAAATTGCTTAAACCAGAATATTTTACTTGATACTAAAAAGCAGCTCAAATTTTGAAAGATCAAAATTTTTAGAACATAATTTTCACAAATTTTTGAGCATGTAGCTGGTCTTTGAGGGAGTTGCATTACCTCTAAGAAGCTTCTACCTCCCCACAGAACCCAGCAGAGAAACAAAGTATATCAACAGACAGTTCTGATGGTGGAAAATGAAGAGTGAATGTAATTGCATTGTTAAACATTCATCTTCGGGAGCAAAATGAAATGCTGAGTGGCGATTATTTCTTTCCTTTTATAGAATCTGCAACTTGTATTCAGGAGCTCAGTTCAAGGTCAATCTTGTTGGGAAAAGTTAGAAGGAAAACATTTTTGCAAGCTCCTATGACCCATTGGCAAGAAGCTTTTTTTTTGCAGATAAATTTGTTTACATTCACTTACAACTACACTCCACCTGGTCAGGGCCTAGTGTAGCTGAACTAAAGGAGATACTTTCAGATGCTAAATGCTTGTCTAGCTAAATCACCTAAAATAATATAAGGAATTTCCATGTGTTAATGTAGAACAGTTCTACATATTGTCTAATAAAGGCTAACATTTTTCTTCTTTCCCTTTAAATCTTTCCTTTAATGAGACTGTTGAATTATCTTCAAGCAAGGTCCAGAATGTTTATGAGAAGGCTCTGCTATCTAGAATCTATTTTGAAGTTATAAAGATCAATATTTCTAGAACATCTAGATCAGGGGTGTCAAACACGATTTCATTGAGGGCCGCATCAGCGATGTGTTTGACCTCAGAGGGACAGGATGGTGGTGGCCAGAGTTGGGCGTAGTCATGGTAGGTGTGGCCAGGTGGGCATGGCCATGGTGGGCATTTGACACAGGCTCAAGATGCGTTTTTCCCCTAATTGGTATACACTTTTAGGTATACACTTTTAGTATTTTAGGCAGAAAGTTCATTTTAATGGTAGCAATCCTGCCCATAAATGATAGCTGTAATTTAGACCAAGTTTCCAAATCCTGTTTAATTTTTTCTACCAATTTATCATAGTTGTTTTTTTGCAAAGTTGAACATCTGTTAGTTAAATAAATTCCTAGATATTTAATTTTTTTGTTTATCTGAATGCCCAATTTTGTTTCCAGATCTTTTTTATGAACTTCCGACATATTTTTAGTCAATATTGTTGTTTTCTCCTTATTCATTTTGAGACCTGCTACCTCACCATAGCTCATCAATATTTCCAACAATCTTATACCTGAATTTATAGAGTCTTTTAAGATGAAGAGCAAATCATCTGCATACGCTTGTAGTTTGTACGTTTCTTTCTTTATTTCAAGTCCTTTAATATCATCATCGTCTCTTATAATTCTGTTCAGTGTTTCTAGTGAAAGAATGAAAAGTATTGGTGACAGTGGACAACCCTGTCTGGTCTCTTTGTCAATCTGGAATTAGGCTTCAAAAGAATTTCTTTACAAATCTGAATAAAATTATTGCTAAATTTATCTGGCAAGGCAGAAGACCAAGAATCAAACTAAAACTGTCACAAGATGCAAAGGAAAGAGGTGGCTTTGGTCTTCCGTATTGGCAGAAATACAGACAAGCAGCCTCGCTAGTCTGGATCAAGGATTGGATCCACCTCAGAAATCAAAGATTATTGGTCCTAGAGGGGCATGACCTCCAAATAGGATGGCATGCGATTCTCTGGGACAGTAAACATAAAAATCATCAATATGTCCGACAACATTATATTAGAAGGGCCTTACTGAATATTTGGCTATACACACAAAAAAGAATATATTTACAAATACCGAGATGGGTGGCACCATTAGTGTCAGACTTGGAAATCATATTAGCTACATTCCAAACTGCCAGCTCTTCGAGAGAGGGAGGGGGTTGTGTGATAGTCATAATAAGGTTATATAATCAACGGACGGACTAATTACGTAGGATGGCAGAAGAGGAGGGAGCACGGATGGAAGAGGAACAGATTGGTGACCATCACGAGGAGGGGGGAGGAGAGAAGGGAAGGAAGGGGAGGAAGTCTGGATAGTTTTTAGTTTTGGAATTCACCGGGAAGTGCCAGCATGTTCGTTGGACTTTTAACTCTGGATGTGAGATGGTTTTATTTCAACGAGGAACATTACTGGAGCCCTGACAATTAGAGATACGCATGCACCCAAATTTAAGGAAAGCAGGAAAAGTAATTACGTATAATGATATACTTGATGAAAAAGGTGACCTAAAATCGAGAAATACACTAAAGGACGAAGGTATCAATCTGGAATGGTGGGAATACCTCCAAATACAATCTACATTTTTAAAAGAGAAAAAAAGATGGGGGTATTCAATTCAGTGATTCAGAATTAGATAAATTATTATTAAATGAGGGGGATAAAGAAATTAGGAAATTGTATCACTTCCTGCTAGATTATGACATGCATGAGGAGGAAGTTAAGGACATGATGCTTGTTTGGAGTGGTTGGTTTGGATATAATATTGGTTTGGATGATTGGCTTAATCTATAGGAAATAAATATTAAATTAACCCTGGCAGTTACCTATAAGGAGAATCTGTATAAGATGTTTTATAGATGGTACTTCCCACCAACTAAATTAGCTTAAATCAACAAAAATAATTCTGCACTATGTTGGAAGTGTGAAAAATCCATCGGAACATACTATCATATGTGGTGGGAGTGTCAAAAAACCCAAAGCTTTTGGATTATGATTAAAAACTGGTTGGAAGAAATACTGGCGACCCAAATAGAAATGAGACCAGATTTTTTTCTCCTGGGCATAATTAAAAATAATCAAATGAAGAGCACACACCTCATACTTCACATCTTAACCGCAGCGAGACTTACCTTCGCACAAAATTGGAAATCAAAAAACACCCCTACAGAGGATGAAACAATCAGGAAAATTTACACCTACTCAGAGATGGACCAATTGAGCATGGAACTTAAAGATAAGAAGGACTCAGTATATTACATAACCTGGACTAAATTCTATGATTGCTTAAGAAGACAGAAACAGGTCGGAGACAGCAAAAGGTAATCTGTTTATTGGACAATAGGTAAATTAGATATACCTAAATAATCTCTGAAACTTTTGAAAATAATCAAATACTTATTCACGGACAGTACTATAGTATTTTTGTAGACAATTGTGAAAACATAGATCACCATGGAGGTTGAATAACATCCAATGTAAATTTGTGTTTGTGTATATGCATGTGTTGCATTTTGGGTTTTTTTCTGTTTTTATGTTTATAATAAAAGTCTTTTTTTTAAAAAAAGATGCATTTTTCCCCTTTTCTTCTTTCTTTCCACAGTTCTTTACTATAACCATTTTTCCTATCTCTTCTACCAGATATTACTGGCAAACATTTATTACTTATTCTTCATATTCCACTAAACTTTTATTTCTAAGTTTATACCCCATTGTTCAATAGTAAACTGCTTTTCCAGGCAGAAAAGCTATTTATACTATTATATTTTTATTATTCAACTAATAATAAAAATACAATAGCATTAAATAACATGATAATACAAGATCTAACAGCAGAGATAAAGTGCAATTTTCTAACATTTAGTATTTATATTACAGGAAAACTCTTAACTGTAATATAAGGCTTGTGTCATATTGGCTTGTGGCCTACAACTATCAGAGTAAAGAAGTTTTGATATCCATTTTGGGAATTTAAACTCAGTTTGATTTTTCTCATGCCTAATATTATTCACAGAACAAGCAGTTTCTTTCAAGAAACTCAAATAGTATCAAAAATACTATCTAATTAACTATGCTGCTAAAAATATAGGGCAAAGTATCTTCTCAGTATTTAAATCTCGTATTAAAATTATCATATTAATTCTCTCTCTCTCTGTTCACACTCATTTCTAAGTATATTCTCCAAATAAAATGATGACTATTTTGCTAAGTCATGGTTTATTGCAAGTAACAGCAAAATTGGAATAGAAAGTAATGACATCTCTAAAAATGCTGTCTGTGTCTATATACACATAAACACATATATACTATGAAACCTTATATGATTTCAAAATCCTGAAAATCAACTGATCCTGCAATTTTTCACAAATCTGAACACTTTTTATGTCGAAACCATAGTGAAGGATTTTTCAGGATTAAGTCACCAAAATATCACAATTTTCCAATCTTGCAAGAGATGGAATTATTTACTTCCTTTTCCAGTAATTTCTAAGAACATGCTCAAAAGCTCAAAACATTGCTGACAAATAAATTACTGAAAAAAATACCCAACTGGGCTTATACGCGTTATAATATCATTAGTTGAATTAATACAACTTGATAAGGCTCAGCAGTATCGTCAACTTATTGCAGCAAAATTGAACAAGATGTAACAAAACCTTTGTTCCAGTGATGGTACTTATTTAGTGATCCATGACCTGTCTGCTTCATATAAACACTTCTCCCCATTAAAAAAAGCTTTTTACTGCTTTCCATCTTTTTACATTAACTTTCACAATGGTTGGATAAAATATGATGGAATTATACCAACTGAGAAAAATGACAGACAGGTTGTACATTGTCAGCTTAGATAAAAAAGGCAGTCTGCAGTTTGTTGCCATCAAGAAGGCACAGTCCCTAGACTGATAAACACATTTATCAGATGCTGACTGCTGGAATCTAATTGCCATTTAAAATGTTTCAATCATTGCACAAGATGTACAAATATTTCAATCTAATGGTGAGTTAGCATAGGTGCAGTTAGTGAAGATGTTTTACAATGATAAATATCTGCAAATGTCTAAGCTTCTGTGAAAGTAGCGCCTTTCTGTAACTTTTCAATCATTACTTTATCATCATTTCAGTTTGGCAACATAATATAATGAAGTACTTTTCCTGTTTAAAATGTTTCCTTATATTTTTGTTACTTGTTCTTCATTTATATTGAAACTTTCAAATAAGAGATTCTTAACTATTACCTTTCAATCTAGTATGAAAAACCACATATGTGGATTTAAAAAACACACTCTATAAGTTAGCCTTCACTGAATAGCAAATGAGAAACATTTTGTGTACATTGATTCATTCAACAAAGTGATTTTCTAGTTTTTTGAGGGGACTGCTGTACAGAAAGTGCCTGTATCTATGAAATAATAAATATTGTTGGTCACTACATCTACAATAAAGCAGATTCATAGAATTTTAAAAAGCACTGTTTTTTTCCTATTCACTAATATACTAAAATTCTGTAACAGAGTATATAAAGAATACATTAATGTGATCAAGCTAAACGAAATGAATTACAGGAAATTACAAAGTCTTGTGTTACTTTATAATGAAGCAACAACTATGCAAGTTAGACAAAACATTATGGCTAAGCCATTTAATGTCGGTAACCATGCCCCATTAAACATGTGATTAAAATAAGAATTATTAAGTTTCACCTACATTTTATTTCCTGAAATCCAATTAGTGATTAAACAGAATGGTCAGTATAGCATATTATTATATCCATGAAGATGAACAACTTCAAAATTCAAACTATTGTTCTTTGATATCAATCTATGTCTAAAACTGTACAATTTTCTTCCATTATTACTGTTATTGTTACAGTTACTAGCCAAGCATTCAGTTGTTAGACTGACTACTGGTTACGATTTAAGAACATTAGTTAATGCTTCATCAATGGAAGCTAAAGATTAGCAAATATTCTTCTTTTAAATAGGATTGAGTCTTTTGGTATAATTAAATATCCATATATTCAGAATTTGCAAAAAGTACTTTGGGTACCTCTCTAACTGGAAAAGACTATGGAAAACTTTAAGATGGAATTAAGTAAAATAGGAATGGCAGCCATGGAAGTTGGCTGGATTATTCTACCTTGCAGTATCATGTGTTTATTTAAAATCTACTTTATATGTATTTAACTAAAAATTCAAAAGATAAATTAAGTGGTTACTTCTAATATGAAAGTGCATTAATGGCAAGAATCAAAATTCATACTTCCCCTGACCACAGATCAGTGCTCTTGGGACCCTCCTCCAACATGCCAATATTTACATGCATGTGCAAAGTGATATTGACTACTGAAAAACAAACAACCATATTTTCGGCTGAAATTGGCCACCAATTTCAAAAATGCCCAAGTGTGTGTGTGTGTTGGGAACCACAAGGTAGAAACTGGAAGAAATTAAGCCCACACCTTAAGCATTAAACCAGTTGGGTGACTTTGAACCAGTCACTCTCTCTCCAACAAACAAGCAATAGCTAATAATTTTTAAAGTCATTTTATTAAAAATTAAAATTACAATAGCAAAAAATTAATACAAAGTAAAAGAAAAACAGAAAGATAGAGAGTGCAAAAAAGAAAAGGAAAACCCAGATGAAAAAAGAGAAATAAAAAAGAGAAAGACAAAAGTAAATAAAATGTAGTAAAGACAATGAAAAATATATAGTGATTCCCAACCTTTATCACAAACATAAATGATTTAAATAGCTTTTCATCTCATCATAAATTGCAACAAATTATCTTTTCTCCTATTAACTTTAGTTATTAAACTAAATTAAATTAAATTAAATTTAAACTTTATATTCCTTCCTTTTACTTTTGATGATCTTAATCTATATTACATTCAAATGATGTTGCATAACTTAATTTCTTTTCATTTCTTCTTTAACCTTTTTTAAGAGATTCTTCAGTTTTAAGAAATTTCTTTTATAAATCCATTACAGATAGTCCTCAACTTATGACCACCATTGGGCCTGGAATTTTGATCACAAGTCATTGTGGTAGTACAGCAGGGTGCTAACGTGACTGCCTTACTCAATGACTGCAATCTGAGCTCTCCCTGTTAAGGGAGGGAATGTGGAAAACTCTGGGAAGCCCAGCATCCACTGGTAGGCTAGGAGGAATCACCCAGTTAAGCCTGTGAGTGCATGGACCCTCTCCCCACCACACCATGCCTGGGGTCAATTTCTTTTTATCATCTCACTCCTTCCTCAATTCAGGTCCCATTCTCAGAAGGCTCCTTTTCCAAATCACATGATTTGGGAGGGGCCTTCTTAACCATCATGAAAATAACAGCTTTTGCTAGCATGTTCTCCTCCAAAGACGAAAACACTAGTGAAGATGTATTCTAAAAGGCTCTGACTCTTAGGGTTTCAGAGGCTGAGGTTCAGAGCCTTTAGGATTTTCTCCTCCAGAATCCAACTGTTTCACTAACGTCCTTCTCTTCTCTGAAGGAAAAAATACTAAAAGCTCTGCACCTCAGCATTCTGAAATTCTGAGGCTCAAAAGTCTTTCAGAATGCTAGTGAACACCATCACTGTCACATTCTCTGAGACATCCTGCTCAAAAGAGGCTTTCAGGATGCCTACTTCACTAGTATTTTCAGCAGATTTGAAGACTGCTCCTCCAGTGTGCAGGAGACCTCAAATCCTCCGTCCCTAGTGTTTGCAATCTTCCCTGCCAGTTTTCTCAGAAGCCAGCAGAGAAGATTGAAATTGGCGATCACATGATATCAGAGCATTTGGAAACCATCAAAAATGCAAACAGGTTGTCAAACACCTGAAATGTGGCCATGTGACCTGGGGAGGATGGTGCAACATTTTACACCTGATGGGCCATAAAGCCCATCTCTGGAGCAACTTCAGGGTTGCCCAGCATCTTTTCTGTGGTCATCATGGCAACAAACGACCTGTGGTAAGTTGATGATTATACAGAAAAATTATCCAGGTCACTCTCTTGGTTTATTGTTTCTATGTTTTTAATTATTAAAACATCAGTCAATTTATTCTGTATGTCTAGCATTATATCTTTTTCCATCAGATATTTATAGCCTTGTCATTTGTAAATCCACATTTAACAAAAGCCTATCTTTTGGTAGGTAAAACTTATGTCTTTTCCCATAATGTCTTATCCATAGAAGCAGATATTGCTGTTAACACTGTTAATATTAACTTCTGACTCAATTCTGACTCAACTTCTGACTCACTCAAGAGCCTTGGTGGCACAATTAGCTAATGCACTGGCTAAGTGTTTCCACTTAGTTCCAGCAGCCTGCAATTAGTGAGGGTTCGAATCTCACCAGGCTCAAGGTTGACTCAGCCTTCTATCCTTTCGAGGTAGGTAAACTGAGGACCCAGATTGT
>JANHFM010002302.1:53790-64468 GCA_032468115.1 Grayia smithii
CGAAAGGATGAAAGGCTGAGTAAACCTTGAGCCTGGTGAGAATCGAACCAGCACTAATTGCAAACAGCTGGACTTAAATGGAGACACTTAGCCAGTGCATTAGCAATCTGCGCCACCAAAGACTCTTTTACCATCTATTAAGGGTAAATGTAAGTGTAGTCATCATTTACCATTCATGGAGTTTATTAAAGGTAAAGGTTCCCCTCGGACATATGTGCTAGTCGTTCCCAACTCTAGGGGGCGGTGCTCATCTCTGTTTCAAAGCCGAAAAGCCAATGCTGTCCAAAGACGTCTCCGTGGTCGGCATGACTAAATGGCAGAGGCATACAGAACATTGTTACCTTCCCTCCAAAGGGGGTTCCTATTTTTCTACTTCCATTTTTTACGTGCTTTTGAACTGCTAGTTTGGCAGAAGCTGGGACAAGTAATGGGAGCTCACCCCATTATGCGGCACTAGGGATTCAAACCGCTGAACCTTGCTGACCTTTCAATTGACAAGTTCAGCCAATGAGCCACCGCGTCCCTATTAGAGTTTAATGTAAGTGGGCAAATTAATAAAATTCCATGGAGAATGAGCAGAAAAACTGACACAGGAGCAGTAATCTAACCAAATCAGTTTCTAGAAGAAAGAATCTCCGTGCCCTCAGTTAGGAATGTGCAGTGTTTTTATAAAGCACAATTAAATGGACATTTGTTACATTATCTGTTCAATTCATCCCCTTCCAATCCATAAGTATTTTTTCTGAAAACAATTATGAATGCAAAGTTATAACAATATGCATAGCTACAATAATAGGATGATTATTATTAACTTTCTTAATATTTTAATGTTGTATGTTATGTCTCAATGTATTGTGATTGGTTTATATGTTGTTATAGTCTTTTATATGTTTTTTATATACTATCTATGTTTTTATTGTGAGCCGCCCTGAGTCCTTCGGGAGAAGGGTGGCATAGAAATTTAAATAAAATAAAAAATAAGTAAAAATTATTGCAAAAAATATCTTGCGGGTCAAATTGGTATGTCATTGTTACTGTGGCAGAATCAGCACCTTAATTACCTTTTTTTTTTTTTGGGCTAGTCTGCAGTTTGGAAAGAGTTACTGTTAGCTACAATTGGAGAACAGTTTACAGACCATTGTGCGACAAGTAAGAATATGTTTTTATTATTTGATGTTTGCTTTAACTTGTGAGCATCTCATGCCTAAGCTTGCTGACCATTTTAATTTAGTTGGCCAACATTTGCTAGGACTTTCACATTCACAGTGGATTGGTTATGTGGCCTGAGACAGCTGGTACTAAAAGGTACCTGTACTGATTTTTCTCAATCTTTATCTAAGGGTGAAGGCAAGAGAAACAGTAGTTCCATTCAGTTATATGTGTATATGTTTGACATGCCTGATAGCGGTTTTTGGAATCCTTTTTTGTAAGGATTAGCTTACAAAATCTGTCTGGTTTTTATGGGTGCAAAGTGGAAACAAGGCTATCACCAAACCTACACAAAAGGAAGAGGGAAAAAAATAGGATTTTAGAAAAGATAACGCTATGCTTTATCTGCTGGCAGTGTTGCCAAGCAGAATGGAAAGGTTGACTTACATCCTGGTGTGTAGCTTACTGACTAGAAAGAGAGCAGTTCCTCTTGACGAGGTCAAAACAAAGGAAAAGAAATTTAGGTCATAAGAGTCAAATACATAATCAGTGAAGGAATCTAAATTAAAAAAATATCCTCAACAGATGGGACTGTCTCATCTCTGCTTGAACACAGGCAGTGAATGGAACCCACCTTCTTGACTGGGTCATTGATTCCCCCGTCAAATGGCTCTTACCATTGGGAAAACCTTCACTTGTGTGACATCCTTTTAACTATTTATCTATTGTTTTACTCTATTTTTATACCATCGTATATTATTCCCTCAGGGTTCTCTTGTCTAAACATACCATGTTCTTTCAGTTTAAATATATGGGGCTTTGTTTTTACCCACATCCATTCTCATTGAAATCATCTTTCTCTGTTTTCATCCGTTTCAGTTTCTCTGAATCCTTCTTAAAGTGCAATGCCCAAAGTGGATAGAGTATTGAGATGGGGATTTGTTCTGCCACAGAATATCACAAAACAATTATTTGATTTGGGAATGATACAGTATAACATTACATTTGCCCTTTCGCAACCAAAGTATACCACTGATTCATATTCTGTTTGCAATCAAACAGAATGTTCTGTTTGCAATTAGCTCGTACTTAGAACCCTTTTTGCAAAATACCATCAAGTCTGTATCTTGTTTATTTTGTTTTCAGCATTTGATTTTTGTTTCCTAAAGTGAAAAGATTCACATGTATCTTCATTAAAATCTGTCCTGTTATTTTCTGTGAGCTATCAAGATCTTTTTTGAATTTTTTTTCTTCTAATATATTCCCTACCCCATATATTCATCTGCAAATTTGATAAACGTTCACTATACCTCTTTATAAAAATTGTTAATAAAAATACAGAATACAGGACACATATCTGAAGTAGCCACTCAGTTATTTCCCTTCACTGTAATAAAGAGCTTTTTGATTAGCATTTTGTATATTTTTGAAACAGTTACCTATCTATTTAATCACGCCTTGTCATCCATCCCATACTAAATTTAAAAGGTAAATCCTGGAGACCTCATCAGATTACTTTACTAAAATCAATATATGTTCCTTCTGCATTGTTCCATATTCTGTGGAATAAGGATAATGCTTGTTCTTGACAAATCTGTGTTGACATCTTGCAATTGTCATACTTTTTTTGCAAGATGTTTACAGATTAATGTCTTTATGATCTGTAGTAGAATCTTCCCTGGTACTGATTTATATTGATTGGTCTGTAGTTCACAGGATACTATTTTTTTCCCTTTTTGAAAATGAGGACACCTGCACTATGTTAGTTCATATGATTTCTTCAAAAAGATTTGGCCAGATAGTTTAGAACAGAAAAAATAAAATAGAATAAAGCTGGAAGGTACCTTGGAGGTCTTCTAGTCCAGCCCCCTGCTCAAGCAGGATAACCTATACTATTTCAGATAAGTGGCTGACTAGTTTCTTCTTAAAAATTCCCAGTGATAGAGCACCCACGATTTTTGAAGGCAAGCTGTTCCACTGGTTGTCCTCACTGTTAGGAACTTTCTCCTTAATTCCAGGTTGCTTCTCTCTTTGGTTAGTTTCCAACCACTGTTTCTTGTCCTGCCCTCTGGTGCTTTGGAGAATAATTTGGCCCATTCTTCTTTGTGGCAGCCCCTCAAAAACTGGAATACTGCTATCATGTCGCCTGTAATTCTTCTTTTCTTTAGTGTAGCCAAACTATATTCATCCATTTTCTTCCTGTCATTAGCATTTTGCTTTTAGTATCTTTTTAGGAACTCCCATCTGTCTTCAGCATCTTTTCTTATTAACTTCTCCTGCCATGAATTCATCCTTCCTTGGAATCCAAAATACACAGCTGACTATTTGGATTTTACTTTTCCTTAAAATCAAGACCTCAAGTGCTACAATTACTTTTCTCCTAATGTTCCTAGCTGCTTTCTGTTCCTTGACTAAATCTTCCCTTCTAGTTAGTGTTACATCTAGTATAACTGATTCTCTTACACAATATTGCCGGGGTCTCCAACCTTGGCAACTTTAAGCCTGGCGGACTTCAACTCCCAGAATTCCTCAGCCAGCTTTGACCCCTGCAATACTTCACCCCCTGAAGCTCAGTATAGAAATAATGTGGTAGAATTTTTAGCATTGCATGTCAAACAACATAAACATGTCTTTTCATTGTGATTGTTACATTTTATTTAATAAGCTCATTTCGTGTGTCTGTTTGTAGGGTAAGAGTTCTGTTTTAAGTTGAAAATATTTCTATCACCTGACTCCCAACAACTCTGGTCAAAAGCATTGAAAACACTACCAAAGTAAATAAAAATAAGTCAAAGTTGGCAAAGATAACAAAACCGGATAGTAATGAAAAAGAACAGATCTCCACAGCCAAAAGGAGGCTTCAGTCATCCTTGCCAAAGGCCTGGGCAGAGTCTTTAAAAAGGCAAAATAATATTGTGGGTTTTTTTTCCCCCAACAGATGATGAAGTAATTGGTGTTAGTGTCAGTGTTCGTGACCGGGAAGATGTTGTTCAAGTCTGGAATGTAAATGCATCATTAGCAAATGAAGCTTCAGTTTTAGAAAAGATCCATGAGCTTCTGCCCCAGACATCTTTTAAAGCAGTTTTTTATAAACGTAAGTGGTCTCTGCACGCGATGTAAGTAGAGCTCAGTGTTTACAAACTGTATCAACAAAATCTATTTAAGACTCACAAACTCTCTTGCCTTTCAGCCCATAAAGAACATCATGCTTTTGAAGGTAGACGTGGGAGACATTAACAAGGACAGAACTTGGAAGATTTTTCTAAGATCACCGCAACAGAAAGATGGACAAAACATTTACAGAAGCACCACAACCCTTAGTGTATTTTTTTAGATCTTCGTATTCCTCTTGAGCCGCTGGTACTGAAAAGCAAGAACTGCTGCCTCAGTAGCTGATACTATTTTGATTTCTCAGCTCAATAAATCAGTTTCTTTTAGTATTCCTTTTTTTAAGGTAGAAGATACAGCAATTCTAAGTATCTGCTTGAACGGCAAATGTGCACAAGCATGATATGCTGCTTTTATTTTATTTTTTCTAGAGCTGTATCTAGATAAACCATAGCTTAGAGAACTATTTTTTCTGAATTTGTTTTTAGACATTCCTATCAAGTTCACATCTAGTTGTAGATTTCTCCCCCTGCCCCGCCCCAAAAAATGTGCACTGTTCTAATCCGCAATGACAAATTGAATCATGCCAATTCTACCCAATCTCCAATAAACAAATGGAGGTTTCACTGCACCTCTGCTACCCAGCTTGCTTCTTAGTGCCCCTCAGCCTTTGCACTTGATAATGCTCATGCTGTAAAGATGTTTTAATAATCACTGAACAAAGCGTATAAATTGAGAATACAGTTCTATTTTGACAAAGTCGGGGGGGGGGGAAGCCCTTAAGAAAGATTGACTTGGTTCACACCCATTAATCACACACCCCCATTCTTGAAATTCTAAGCTAGGCAATGCTTAGATAGAAGCACTGTTTGTGATTATGTATCTACTGTGATTTCTATGATAGTAGCAGTTGAGTTGCTACAGATGTGCTGTTAGTGCAGAGACTACAGTCAAATGTGAAGCAGTCAATTGTTAGTTGATGTCTGTTTTATGGCTATTTCAAAAATCTTAACGTAGAAGAATAAGTTTTCATCGGGAAACCCTACAACTTTTATTTCTTACAGTGTTCGATTTTTTTTCCTTATCTCACTATATTTTATGTATCTCTGAAAAACAGATAATGCTTTCTACTATGTTCTCACTTAAAATACAAAACTTCACATCTATTCTTCACACTTATAATAATATACCTCTCCCCATCATCTTCATTATGATAACAACAGATACTTTTTTTTAATCCTTTAAGGTCAATATCAATTGAATAGTACCTTTATGGTTAACATAATCAGTACAATTTTGTGTAGTTACAAGTTATAACGCCTTAAGTACACTTTTCAGCATAGAGAGAAGTCAGTCATATTTTAAAGCATGAATGTGAAGTTTTCAAATTAGTTTGTGTGATTTCCTCCCCATACTAATTTATTGGAGGTTGCAATACATTTTTATTTTTTATTACAAAACCAAAGATTTATTTAGTTCCTCAGCAGAGGACGCCGATGTGCTAGAGGGAACTTTCATTCCCATCTAAGCAGAATTACTGGATTAGTATTAGTATTTTGAAAATTGTTCTGACTGCACTGATATCAACTCACATTTAATCGTATAAGAAGGTGGCTGTTGGAATTCAGTACATTTATGAATCAAGTTTTTTCTTTTTAATTTTGTACTAGTTCATCTGTATTTATGAATTAAACTTGTGCATTTACCAAACCTTATTAAAAGTTTTATAAATTCATGTGTATGGTCAATTATTACATTTCATTATATCTTCACTTTTTAGAAATGTAAAGCTTCTCAGACCTCAACATACATAGATACATATTCATGAGTCTTTCAAGAATTTAGTGCTGTATAGTATATCTACATCTACTAATAAAAGTTGGAGCTGAAGAAGGTATAAATAGAATGGCAAAAAACATTAGTGATAATTTGTCCCATTGAGAAAACTGTTGATAGATGAATTGAAATATAATTCATTTAGGACAGTGATGGTGAACGTTTTCTGCACCAAGTGCCAGAAAGGGAGCGCGCACTCTTCTGGAACGCAATCTGGAAGAGGAGCTGCCCAGGGCACCTGCATGCACCTGAAATTGAACTTCTGGTTTCTGCCACATGCATGCGCGCAGGCCAGCTACTCTTCCAGGTTTCTGACGTGCCTGCTTGCATATTGTTTATACTGTTTTATCTTTGTGCGCTGCCCTGAGTCCTCAGGGAGTAGGGTGGCATATAAATTGAATAAATAATAATAATAATAATAATAATGCATGTGCGACAATCAGCTGGTCGGCGCGCATGCTCACACAGGAAAATGGAAGCTCTTCAGTTTCCAGCACCGCTGCATGGAAAAACACCAGCTAATCGTGCGCACATGTGTGCCAGAAACCCAAAAGAGGAACAGGCAACGCCACACGCGTGCCATAGGTTCATCATCACAGATTTAGGACATTCACAAGATATTTTTAGATGTTTCAACTTCTCCTTTATGTTATTTAGTCTCTGATATTACAGAATATCAGAATATTACATATTATAGAATGGTCGCTTCCTCATCATGTGGCAGAGCAATCCAGTAGTTATTTTGCCGACTGTCATGGTAAAAGACCCTTAAGAAACTTTTTTTTTTTAAATTCCATTTATACTCCGCCCTTCTCCGGAGACTCAGGGTGGCCTACAACTTTGAGCACAACTTAATGTACTCAGAAAATCCCTTCATTCTTTGTGTATGCCTGCTTATTAGGGCTTTTGCCCCCCTAAGCGGCATTATTACAAAGTCAGCTTATTGCCCCAACAATCTGGGTCCTCAGTTTACCTACCCCGAAAGGATCATATACTTGATCATATATGATCCACATATTTGATGTTGTCCGTCTTACTTTCCTGCTGGAATTGGAGGAGAAGGGAGAAGGATGATTCAAGCATGTGTTTAAAGACAATGTTGAAGATTGTTCCATATTTTGACTAATTCTAAACTTTCTCTGCGTGAAGTGCTTCAGCAGTGATAGTACCTTCATATCAGTTTGCAAACAATTTTTATGTAAAATTGTTTCAGCCCATCTTAACAGTAAAATGATCATGGTTGCTCTATCAATGATAAGTTATTGTATCACGTAGACTTGAAGGAAGCTTTTTTAGTGGCTTCTAATATCAGGCAAAGTACCATATTTTTTGGACTATAAAACACACCTACCTTTTTTTGGGAGGAAAACAAGAAAAAAAATCTGCCTCCCAGCAATTTGCAGCAAACTAAATGGCCTGTTTCAGTTTCAGCACAGCCTGGTTAGCATAAGCAGCTGAAAGTTGGTTGGATCGGCCGCCTGAGCATCAGCTGTTTCAGGCTGCAGGAATTGCCATAGCCCAGGGATGGGCAATTGTGGCTCTTTTACGACTTGTGGACTTCAATTCCCAGAATTCCTGTGCCAGCATGGTTGGCTCAAGAATTCTGGGAGTTTAAGTTCACAGGTCTTGAAAGAGCCATCATTGCCCACCTCTGCCATAGCCTATTGTCACCTCCCATTTTCCACCTGTTCTGGGCGGCGGGGTTCGGAATGGGCAATAGGCTATGGCAATCACTACAGCCTGAAATAGCTGATGGTAGGCCAATCCAATAGACAGCCAGCTGCTTGTGCTAATCAGGCTGTGCTGAAACTGAAACGGGCTGTTTGTTCTTTGCTGCAAGGAGGCAAATTGCTGGGAGGCAGAGGCCAAAGGGTGGGGCCGGAGAGTAGGAGGGGCTACATTTGATCTATAAGTCACACCCAAATTTTCACCCTCTTGGGGGGGGGGGAAGTGCCTTATACTCTGAAAAATACGGTATCTTCTTGGGCTACTTAACTGAATAAAAATGGAACTAGAGAATGATATTTGCAACAGCTTAAGCCACAGGACTATTTTGCTCTTTGGCATCTCGTAGATTTGGCCCTAATATACAGCTAGTCCTCGACTTACAACTGTTCATTTAGTGACCATTGAAAGTTCCAACGGTACTGAAAAAAGTGATTTATGACCATTTTCCCCACAGTCATGGTCACGTGATCAAAATTCAGTTGCTTGGCAATTGGCTCACATTTATGATAGTTGCAATGTCCTGGGTCACATCACCTTTCGTAACCTGACAAGCGAAGCCGGATTCACTTAACCACCTTGTTACTAACCTAACTACAATGATTCACTTAACAACTGTTTCAAGAAAGGTCATAAAATGGGGCAAAACTCAACAAATGTTTCACTTAGCTATGTAAATTGTGTTGAGTTCAATTGTGATTGCAACTCAAGGACTGCCTGTATTTTCCATAAGAAGGATAGGCATTTCTATTGTCATTCCTCCTAGCTTGATTCTGACAATATCTAGGCTGGACTCATATCTGAGCTGCCTTTAAATTGTGTATGTTGTATGGACTATTGGATCAGTCCAGAAGCCAGTCTAGTCCAATGCTCTCTTCCACAATGGTCAATATTTATGGGGAACCTTAGAAGCAGAAGCATGTTAGCTTTTTCCTTTTTGTGTTGCCCAGCAACTAACAGTTTGAGGCATATTGGAGTTGATTCAGAAAATAAGATGGAATGAGCCATTGGGAATATATCTTGCCAACTTTCACATCTAAACAAATATGCTTAGGATTCTTCCTCATTTGTTAATAATTCCATAATACTTGAGTTCTCATATGACTTCATGCCAGTAGCTGTTCTTGCCTGGCTTTCTTTCTGTTTGTGCTTTCCTCTTGTTTGTGCTTCTCAATGAGAGGATTTTTCAGTTATTCAAAGAGTTGTATAGATCCCCAGAGTACAGTGTTATATTTAACATAATGCCTTTTTAATGTAAATTCCCTTTAACAAGGAGGGCTGTCCCTGAGGCATCCTGATTAAAAGAGCTGCTACAGCAGTAATTACATAGTTTGTCTAAAGAAATAATTTGTAGATGTTATAATTCTGAGATAAAGCCATATCTTTTCTAATTTTAGGTTCTAGTCTTCCCCAACTGCTTGGTTTTCCTACTTTCTCATTTTATTCATACTTCTGCTATTTCTATTTTTCTTTTCTTGAAAAGTCTCACCTGAAACAAAGATTTGGTCTCATGATTGAAATAGAAAATTATGCTATACAACTACCTCTCTACTCTATATACTGTAAGCTCATATATATCAATAGCATTTATCGTTAAATACTACTTCACAATGCTTTACAGCCCTCTCTTAAGTGGTTTACGGAATCAGCATATTGCCCCCAACAATCTGGGTCCTCATTTTACCAACCTCGGATGGATGGAAGGCTGAGTCAACCTTGAGCTGGTGAGAATCAAACTGTTGGCAGTCAGCAAAATTAGATTGCAATACTGCATTTTAACCACTGTGCCACCCATGGCTCTATATCACCATGGCTCGGTATACATATACAAATACAAATACACATACCCACACATATCAGTGGGCCTTGTTTGCATAGAATGATCTTGTCATATTGTGTGTTGTGAATTGCATGGTCATATGTGTTGTGTAGATTATTTAACCCCTATGAATTATCAACTTCCACAGAAAATACTTGATTTAATCCCAAACAAAGCCAATCATTGCTTGTGTGGGGGGATGCAGGGTGCGGAGTGAGATTAACTCTCTCCAATCAACTAGTTCCATGATATACAAAGTATATATCCTACAGAGGTCCTGAAAAAGCAGTAGCTCCCTGTAAATTCCTCTTTCGGTCTCCTTAATAGTTTTCATGTCATTCCCTCCTTTTTTTTTTGTATAGGGAAGTGCCCAATAACTTCCATCAAAGTTATGATGGACCTTCCAAATGGTACTTATAACTTGGATTCAACAGTCCTCCCTTAGGCATGTGACCACATTTTGATTGCCCAATAACTGGACTACATTTATGGCGTATTGCAATGTCCCACATTTATATGACAGTGATTTATCAGGTTTTTTCCCCAAAAAATCAATGTTGACATCCATTTCCAGGAAATAAAATGGCCATTGTGGACAATGTGTTCACTTAATGACCACACATTCACTTAACAACTACCGTGTTTGCTTAATGACCATTGCAAAAAATTCCTAAAATTGAGTTGGCTCTAACTTGGTTGTAAACTGAGGGCTACCTACATATACTTCAAACTCATTTCAGGAGCAACAATAGATAATCTCACAGGTTTATGTTGAATGCCTTATTGCTGAAAAGCAATGAATAGCCTGACTACAACCAGATGGACCTATAACGTTAAGTCCTGGAATTTCCCAACTTTTGAGAAATAAGATCTATCTTTTGAAAGGCAAAAAAGGAAGCTGGGGAGAAAGCTTGAGAAATGGTATACAAATGCCTAAGTTTTTCCTGTACATCCTCCAGTTGGCTTCAGGACCTGTATACTGCACGAGTCAAAAAGAGGGCTGTGAAAATATTTACAGACCCCTCGCATCCTGGACATGAA
>JANHFM010002302.1:82826-114935 GCA_032468115.1 Grayia smithii
AATTATATTAATAATTTTTCCTTTTTTTAAATATATATATGTGTAATTTGTTCCGGGAAGTCTATGGAGGGAGGGTTATATATTGAATTGATGTTAAGGGTTTCTTTTTTTAATTAAAATTTAATTGTAAAAATTTTTATAAAACTTTTTTAATTAAAAAAAAAAAAAAAAAGAAGCCTGCATGGGATTGCAACAAGGGCATATGCTGTCTGGACAAAGGGGCAGGTGTGGCTTGTCAGTAGAGGCAGGAAAAAGACAGCAAAGATCAGATGGAGCAGTCAGGCCAGCAGGGGCACTGAACACAGGACAGTGGAGTACAAGGTAGCCAGAAGGGCAGAGGGGAGGGAGGGAGGCGGGTCAGAAGAATTGAAGAGGAGACAGTCCCTTACCTTACCAAGGCTCAGGGCTGAGAGGGGTCAAGCTGGAAATGGCTTGGATCAGGGTGGGACCTTGGCTCAGAACTAATGGGATTCAATTAACAGCAACCAGGACTGTTGTCATTAAGGACACATAAGCTCATGCTTTACAACAACATCAGTTAGAAAATTCTAGTCCCAATTCCTATTGTAACTCAAGAACTATTTGCATTATGTTTAAAAAAACAACATTGCTAATGTGCTTGTATTAAACTGTTCCCATCCTTTTCCCCAATCGCTTCCCCCATTGCTGCTAACATTTACAAATACTTATAAAAGCGTAGAAAATAAAGGGTTCTTTTGGCGAGAGGCCAGGTGATGCCCTGACACTTAAGTGATTTCTATTCATGATTGAGGGTTTGTTGAAATGTTGAGCTTTAATGCAGTCTGTCATGGGGCTATTGCAATTCATTTGCTCTAATGCAAGACACCATGAAACTTTGATTAGCTGAAATAAGCAGATGGGGAAGTAAAAATGGATGGACCTTCTTTCCATGCTTTCTGGTGTCCATGCACCAGTTATCTTATTTGAGTTATATGCATAATCCAAAGGCAATTTCTATTTAGGGGGATAGAAGTTTGTTTAGTATCTCTTCCCACCAAAAAAGGAGGCCACGTTCAACTTCAGATGTTCTAAGCAACTTTGGAAACAGGCACTTTCTCACAAAATTAATTTTATAGCTTTATGAGAGATACAATTCTCAATTTTGCAGGCCCATTCCAGCAGCCACTGAAAACCTAGCAAAATTAACAGGCAGTCCTCGACTTGCAGCCATCCCTTTAGTGACTGTTCAAAGTAACAACAGCATGACAAAAAGTGATTTAGGGCTATTTTTTACACAACCATTACAGAATCCCCACAGTCACATGTACAAAATTCGGGCACCTGACAAGTGTCATCTATTTATGACAGCTGCACTGTGCCAGGTCATGTGATCACCCTTCATAATCTTCCCAGCTGGCTTTCTGACATGCAAAGTAAATGGGGGAAGCCAGATTTGCTTAACAACCATATAATTCACTTAACAACTGCAGTGATCATTTATCGCAATAGCAGCTAGATTTATGTACCACTTCAAGAAGCTTTACAGCCTTCTCTAAGTGATTTTACGAAGTCAGCATATTGCCTCCTTTTACCAGGATCTCGGAAGGATGGAAGGCTGAGTCAACCTTGAGCCGCTCAGAATCGAACTTCTGGCAGTGAGCCAAATTAGCCTGCATTCAAATTTATGTGCCACTAAAGGTTGTAAAATGGGGCACAGTTCATTTAACAACTGTCCTGCTTAGCAATAATAATTTTGGGCTCAATTGTGGTCATAAGTCGAGGACTACTTGTATGAGTTTGGTTAAGAAAGGTTGGTTTGGGAAGCATTTTTTAAAATGTGTTTTTTTTAAAAAGGCTAAAATAACCATATTCAATTTTTGCCAAATTTAATGCATTCTGTTAAGGAGGTTTTCTAATTCACAGGATTTAATGCAAGATAAAGTGCACAACATACCTTCATGCATTTTTTTTATTAAGCTATCAAAACAGCATTGAATTTGAGTTCTTGCAGCCTAATTTTGCAATTTCCAACTGTGTTCCGTTATTCCTTTCTTCCACTGTCTCATGGAAGATAAATCACAGAAATCCGAAGTATTTTAAACATTGTTTTCTGCTACTGAAAATGTTTGCGAAGTGTTACCTGAATTTGTATGTACTTATCTATAATTCTTAAGAACTCTAGTTCTCTTTAGAGTTAAGAGAGACTGGTTAACATTGCCTCTTTCAGACTGCCTGTGGTTTTTGTCCCTAGTTGGTGGAACATGGGTTTTCTCTTTCTGACTGTCCTCCATTTTTGAGACTCTTGCCACCAGTCTCTCCTTCAACCTGCAACACTTCAGCTTGTAATCCTGCTTTCCCAGTAAAGTTCATAAGCCAACACTGCAAGGTTTTTTAGCCATCACTATTCATACAATGCAGGTAGTTCTTGCTTAATGACAGTAAGTAATGGAACCAGAATTTCCATCACTAAGTGATGCAATTGTAAAGTGCATAGTCTCTGGTTACATCATGAAGCAAATTACCACGGACTGTTAAGCAAGGATTTCATGTGACCCTAACTTCCTATTGGCTTCTCATTGATTTTGTTTATGGGAAGCCATTGTGATCACGTGACCAGAATAGACTGTTATGATCAGAAATCCAGACTGACTGCCAAGTATCCAGATTATGAGCATGTGATTGCAGGAACTCCATGAGTGCTGAAACTTGAAAGACCATTAAGTACCATTCATTCAGTGCCATAACAAATTCACCAATGTACAGCAAACTATTCAGGAATTAGCATGGAATAATGTGGCTGAATAATATTCAATCTGAACAGGAATTTTAAAGATGTTGTTTCTGTCTTCTGTCTAGATTATCAACAGCCCATCATGATAGGAACTGGGACAGTTACTCGGCAGGGATCTACTTTTAAACCAATGGCTACAGAGGATGAGAAAAGATGTCTCTCAGAGAACAGGAATCATTACAACCGCCCACAAAAAAGAAATCACCATGATTATGCGCTACCTTTGACCAATCAGGAACCGGAATATGCCACACCTATTGTAGAGCGATGTACGGGAATTGAAAATGTTTTTACTTCAGATAATTGCTACAACATTCCTGCAGTTTCTTCTTTTCCTTCTGGAACTTTTCTTGCCTTATGCAAGGCAGATGGGAACAGTGGAGATTATAAAATACCGCAAAACATTAAAGAGTATGATAAACCTAAAAGTAATATCTTGCCCATAGTGGACTATAATACATGCTATCAAAAACCACAGGCCGAATCCCTGACAAATGAGGGTTATTCAACACCTAGATACAACCTCAAACCAATAAATCAGACTGCAGTGACAGCACTCTTATAATCCAGAACTCATGAAAAGCCAATGATCCAGGAAAAGGGAAGGACTTAAGAATACTGACATTCCTGCAGAATTTGAGTAATAGGCCCATTTTCCTTCTTTTCACCATGAGAAGCCTTCAGAATAAGGTCTGCAAGGAGTGGATTCTCTACAGCTGAGTTATTGGTGCTCCATTTTAATACTGTGCAATGTGTACATATTGTTTTAATTTATAAAAAAACCTTAAAAGTACCTTTCATTTGTTCTCTCTGTTAATGAATGCACTGATTGCTAGGTGAGGCAGCATTCTAAATTGAGATAATGCTCATTCTTAGAAGATCATATTTAGAATGGATGGTTAAGTAAACAGATATGTTTAAAATTTTTGCACTTCCCATACAACACAGATTTTATAAGAAAAAATGTTTTGCAATTTATGTATGCTGCGTGATAGCGGTCCTTTTTAATCGATTCTTGATAGTCACATGGAAGATAAGGTACAGAACTTCCATGATTTAAATAACAAGCATTTGTTTCTCTAAAGATTTCCATGGGGGCTGCCTACATGTTAGCAAGTATATATTCAGGAGTGGCGAGAATTAGAAAATTTGTTTTTAAATTTAGATTCTCAGGGAATAGAATTAGACACCAGTTCAGTGACATGCAATATTCCTGTACTCCCTCAAAATCTCACAGATCCATATAGTGCTGTTAGCATCTAAATATGAGTGGCATATATACTTGGACCAAACCTGGTTTGTTTTCCATTCTAAGCAAGATAATGCTTATTTCTTCTTTGGGAAATATGGAAAAAAATAAACTGCCTACCAAAGTTATGTAGACTGCTACCTTTGTTCTTTTTTGAGGGGAGCTGGGGTTCCAAGTCAGTTTTTTATTACTGGCAACTGCCTGGGCTAGTCCGTGTAGTTTTCTTTGTGTTATTTCAGAAGTGGTTTGGGCCTTGTCTGCTTCTTGGAACCGAGAGAGTGACTGGCCCAAGTTCACTCAGCTGGCCTCGTGCTTAAGGCAGGATTAGAACTCATAGTCTCCTGGTTTTTAGTCTGTCATCTTAACCATGACACCAGTCTGGCTCCCTCACCTTTATTCTCTTATGTTTTATTCTTTTTTATTCGTTTTTAATATGTATATTTTTAATTATATACCATATATAAAATCTATGACAGAGAGAACAGAAAGCAGTATTTTCAAATCTACTTTTGCAGCAATTCAGAGCATATACGAAGTTGCAATTTAGAGCATATACAAAGACATAAATCCCAGACTATTTCTGAATAAATATGCAAAAATGGGTGCTATACATTGCTTTCATGTGATAAAAACTGTAATTTGTGTGCAGAATGTTAGATTCAATTTCTTAGCAGCTGAAGCTAAAAAAAATAGATTATGGCTGTGACAAATGATAATTTAACTAAGAAGAACCCAGCCCATGGAAATTAGCTAATGCCTCTGTTGTGAACAGTCTAAATTGAATAAATAATGAATGTTGTTTGAAAGCATGCTATAAATTTGGTTTCTCTTCCAAACTTTTGGGGAATGTAATTTCCATAATTGTCAACTAGGATGGAGGGTTGGATGATGATGTGCCTGGATTGTACAATATTATCCAGTCAAGAAATCTTTCTATAAAACAACTAGATACAATGTAATGAGAAAATTTCCAGACAAAACTAAGCTGTGGCCTATCTCCATTAATTCAGAGCATAGAACAATTCTAATAAAGGATATTTCACAGCAGATGTAAGTAACACTTGGTCTGCTATAAGACATCTTTGTTCAGCTACATTGTTTTAAAATCTGACATAGGGAGCATTCTCATGGCAGTTTATCTACAGAGGTGTTTTATTTTTGGCCCATTTATGCAGCATTCTACAGTCTTTGGAACTGTCCTCTGAAATAGTACTGTATTATTAGTTCAATGAAACTACCGTATATTCCGGCATATAAGACGACTGGGCATATAAGACGACCCCCAACTTTTCCAGTTAAAGAGTTTCCCAGCCATGCTTCTTGCAAGGTCAGTACCCGGCATATAAGACGACCCCCCACTTATCTGAAGATTTTAATGGGTTAAAAAGTCGTCTTATACGCCGGAATTTACGGTACACTGCTAATGTATTTTTCTGCCTTGCATATTTCTGTATCATTTAGTCAGAACTACACTAAAACCATATTCAGTTAAAACAAGCGGTGTGTGTAGGAAATTCAATAAATAAAACTATGGTGGAAAAAATCCCCGTGACACTGGACAATACTATGTAAGTGCATCAGAAGTTTCCATATGCTGAAAGATTATCTTTTATTTCTTCCTTGTAGTACAATCATAAAATATTCAGTGAGATACAACAGACTGACTGTGGACTAGATAATAATCTTAAGTGCTTCTTATTCCAGTTCCCATTTTTTTTAAAAAATCAGCTGTTGTCTGCTGATGTACTTCTCTGAGAGACATAGTGCTAAGAGCCCATAAATAGCAAAGAATATGAAATATTTCTCCTTTTTAGCAGTCAGACAGGAATAACAATAATTTGGCAAAAAAAATAAAAATACATGGCAAGTGTCATGTTGTGATGATAGGGCAGCTAACTAGTTTTGACAGGTTACAAATAGGCAGTGAGATAAAGATTGATTAAGGATTTATTTCTTGAAATCGAATCGTATGCTTCAGAACCTCTGGATTTTTTTTTTAATGAGACAAAATGTACTGGAAAATGAATGGACTTGCAAACCTTGACGTAGATAACAATACAGCCAAAACAACTGCTCACAGGCACCAGATAATGCAGTGACTCTTTTATCTAAGAAACTGCAATCATTTCAATGTAATATATGAAGGGCTTTTGTTGTTCTTTGTAATTCACTGCATAACCTTCATGTAGTGGTTAAAGTGCTGACCTAGAAACCAGGAGATTTGAGTTCTAGTTTTAGGCATGAAAGCCTGTGAGTTGGGTGACATTCTCTCTAAGCCCAACCCATCTCACAGGGTTGTTGTTTTAGAGAAAACAGGAATAGGAAGGAATATTATGTATGTTTTGCTGCCTTGAGTTATTTGTAAAATAATAAAAGGGATAAAAACCTAGTAAATAAACAAATAAAAGCAGGCAGATAGTAAGAGCCACCGCTCTACATTAAACTGAGGTGAAAATAATTTAGCTTTGCAATACTTGAGCACAGCATAAACAAGCAAAGGGTTCCCCATAGATTCCAAACCGAAGTTTTTTCCCAGTTATCCAAAAACTACTGAGTTGTTCGATAGTAAATCTTTTAAATTGACTATAGGTCTACTAAAATATATATGGAGTAGGCTGTGAGTTTCTCAAAGGATGTATTTTTTAAAACAAAATACTGTAAAAGCCCAAGTTATTATAATGCTCAGGCAGCATCCAGTCAAAAACAATGATAAAGTATATTAAAATCAGTATTCCCTTGACTGAGAATAGCAGCTTCAACACATTAAATCAGAGCTATAAAATAGTACTGGTGATGGCAAATGTCAAACATTTGGCATTTACATGAAATATAATGTAGTAGCAGGCAAGAAAATTGTATTCATTCAATTTCCTTTACCAGATTATTTACTATATGAGAGCCAGTCTGCCTAGTGTTTAAAGCATCAGGCTAGAAATAGGGAGACAATGTTTCAAGTCCATCCTTAGCCGTGAAAGCCGACTGGGTAATATAGGGCCAGTCACTCTCTCTTGGCCCAACTCACAGCATTGTTGTGGGGAAAATAGTAGAAAGAGTAGTAGATATGTTTATCACCTTGAGTTCTTTGTAAAAAATAATAAAGGCAGGATATAAAGTGAGTGAGTGAATGTAACAATGCAGGAGTCAAAATAGGATGCGCATTCCACTATGTTGCTGTGAAAAGATGACTGAAGAAGTCTAGCTCAAGGTTGATACAAAATCAGGAACACTCGCTTGATGTGAATGACGATGACAATGATGAAGAACGTACCATATTTCGTACAGGAGCACAAAGCAATGTACATAGTTCTTCCTTTTGTTTGTCCCAACCCGCTGGGATGAGAAATAGCAATTAGTTCGAAGTTGTGCAGTGAGCTTCCATGGCTGAGAGTGGACTAAACTGATCTCCCTGCTCCTAGTCCAACAATTTAGCCACTATACCACATTGGCTCTATATACAGATAGGTACTGTTTTGTAACATTTAATTAATTATCTAACAAAATTATTACCTTTACCAAAACATGACGAATGGGTAAAACATCACATGATTTGTGGAAGGCAAGAGAGTCCCTCTGGCTTCTCTAGTTATGCATAACAATAATGCATTTGCAATGCCAAAAGACTGGAACAGTTCTTTATTGTCCCATTTCTTGATAAAGATAACAGCAAGTGCCTTCCAATTATCACTTGATTAGCCTCCTTAGCATTCTAGACATTCTAAACTATAAATTATATACACCATTTCTGTTTTATAAGCTTATGGATGGAACAGGGGTGTCAAACTCGTAGTCTGCAGGCACGCACTGGCCACGCCCATTCCCGGTTTAGTGAAGGGGGGGGGAGTTGTGATTCGTCATGTGACATGTTATCGCAAGTTTGACACCCCTAATCTAGAACATGAGAAATTTCTAGTCAACAAACAAGAAAGCATTGGGAAAAGACAGTCAACTGGGGACCAATGTGCTAACCTAGAGTTTGTAGCAGAGAACTACACAGATATCTATACCAACTCCCTGTATGTTGCCTTTGCTGACTGAAAATCAATCTTTGATCTCCTCCATAGAGAAATACCATTTTATTCCTCTATAATCAGAAGTTATTTTGTTAATTAAATTGCTGCAAGAAAATAGATTTATGCAAGTCAGATGTCATAGTACTGGCTAGCTCTCTGCAGATATCTCAATCAAGAAAGGTGTGAAATAGGGTTGTATTCTTCCTCCCTTACACACACTTCTTTTTCAGTATCTATGTTACCAAAATCTTCACCACTTTAATCAAAGCAAAATTCCATCTCTGCAATGTAATAATAAATAGCTGTTTCTGCTTTTCGACACTGGTGTTGCAGTCATTGTTTCTCTAGGTATGAAAAGAGGAATATGGATCATAGTGGATTATTTGAGGGAAGAACTAAAACTTTTTTTCTAATTGATCTGCAGTGATTTATGTCTTCATACCGTGTTTCCCCGAAAATAAGACCCTGTCTTATATTTTTTTGAACCCTGAAATAAGCGCTTGGCCTTATTGCCCTGTGCTCAAAAACCCGATTGGGCTTATTATCTGGGGATTTCTTATTTTGGGGAAAACAGGGTACTAGTTTAAGTAGTTAAATGTGATTTTGTTTACAATTTTTATTAGCAACTTTGGATTCCATTGGTTGAAGGAAGGTTAGAGTTCAAAATAATAAAGATCCTTTCGGCTAAAGAAATAGTATTCAGAATGGCTAAGGCGCACGCACGCACACACACACACACAAATATACAAATAAAAACCACAAAAGAAATGAAAACACAGTTAAAAGCAAACTGTGAGTACAGGTAGGCCTTGACGTATGACCGCAATTGAGACCAAAATTTATGTTGCTAAGTGAGAAATTTGTTAAAGTGGGCTTTGCCCCATTTTTACGACTTTTCATTTTGTCAAGTGAATTGTTGCACTTCTTAAATGAGTTACACAGTTGTTAAAGAGCCAAGGTGATGCACTGGTTAATGCGCAGTACTGCAGGCTACTTCAGCTGACTGCTAGCTACAGTTCAGCAGATCGAATCTCACCGGCTCAAGATTGACTCAGTCTCCCATCCTTACGAGGTGGGTAAAATGAGGACCCAGATTGCTGGGGGCAATAAGCTAACTCTGTAAACTGCTTAGAGAGGGCTGTAAAAGCAGTATGAGTATATAAGTCTAAGTGCTATTGCTATTGCTATTAAATGAAGCTGGTTTGCGCATGGATTTTGCTTGTCGGAGGTTTGCGCATGGATTTTGCTTGTCGGAAGGTTGCAAAAGGGAATCACATGACTCTGGGACACTGCAACTGTCATAAATGTGAGTTAGTTTGCCAAGCACCCGAATGTAAATCATGTGACCTTGGAGATGCTGCAACGGTCATAAGTGTGAAAAATGGCCATAAGTCACTTTTTTCAGTGCCCCTGTAAGTTTGAACTGTCACTAAATGAACTGTTGCAACTCTAATACAACAGCTACAGGCATAAAAGAACTCTCCCAGAATAGAGAGATGGTAGGAATGACCCTAATCACAATTTACAAATTGACCCAGTTGCAGCAGGTGGGCCTGTCAAAATAATAGCACTTGCCTTGAAGGAGATGCAAGCACCAGAGTGTAGGCCTTTAAACATGTTAAGCACAACCAACTGAACCAGTTCTGCAAAAACTGAGGCTAAGTCATAATCTTACCACCACCAGCTAAGACCAGGAAATATTTCTTAACTGTCCCCTTCAGCAGTTTTTAATCTCAGCCAGCGACTCAGAGAGTCTTATATTTAAGGTGAAGGTAATGTTTTTATAGTTTTTCTTTTAGGCCGCTGAAGCAGGCAGAGAAGATGGGCCTATTCTACCATCGGGCTGAACCTGAGAATCACGTCTGAAAACTGAAATTATTGTGTGGCTAGCCATAATGAGCTATTGAAGAGCCAAGCTTTGTGAGTTCTTCATTTAAACTAGCGTTCTCCCTTTTCATAGTCAGCAAAATAGCGTGAATCAACTCTGATCTACAATCTGCTAATTGTTCCTCAGATGTTATAAGATAGTCCTTGAAAGCAACATGAAAGGAGAGAAGGATGACGGAACAGTGATAAATTTCCACTGTTGGCTAAGAAAAACATAAAAGGGCCTTGACAGATGAGACAAAAGCTGGCCTTCTCTAGTTTTCTATGTCTCAGTGACCTTCACTGTTTCTGTTAAGAAGCAGTTCTGAAATAGTTGCCATTTAGAGGCCTCTACTCTGTGGATTGGCTTTGTCTGTCCTTAAAAAAAAAAAAAAGGTGGATACACTTATATCCAATGGTGGCAAATTCCATAGTTTAGCTCTGCATTATATGGAAGGAGCTGCTTTTCAGTGCAAAATTGAATACGTCTCACTGGCGCTTTACCAGAAGCAGTTAAATGATTAGCTTCCTTAAATACTGAATTATAACATCTATCCCATTGCAATTCTATGGCTCCATATTATGGTGTTTTATTATGCTTTTATTTTAATATATTATCTCCTCTATTGTATGATCCACATATCTCATTCATATGTGTATATGTACATGTCTGTATGTGTCTGTCTGTCTGTCTACCTACTGTCTGTCTGTCTGTCTACCTACCTATGTCTATGCTATACCTATACCTATACCCATACATCTCTCTCTCTCTCTCTATTTAAACTAAATTTGTATATCAGTGATTGTATGACATCTGTAGATGCCATACGCTAAATAAATAAATGTAGTCAAATATTGCTCAGCGAACCAGTTACACTGGTTGAATCTCACCACTGACAAAGTCAATGGGGAAGCCAGATTCACTTAACAACCGTGTTGCTAGCTTAACAACTTCAGCGATTCACTTAACAACTGTGGCAAGAAAAGTCATAAAATGGGGCAAAACTCACTTAACAAATGTCCCACTTAGCAACGGAAATTTTGGGTTCATTAATAGTCATAAATCGAGGACTACCTGTCTTCACTGATTAATATGAGAGAAATACATGGTATTTTTCTACAGTGACCAGGATTTTCCACTGCATCAAGATTTTGCTATTTAAAATGACCAGATTGAGTTTTTAGTCTGTCAACCCTGGAGATTCACTCACCTTGGAAATGACACAAAGCATCCATGCTTGAAATGCAGAAGGGAGATTAAAATGCCTCTGGAGAACTGTAGGTCATAAAAACAAGAACATCAATTCAATATCCATATCAAGATGGCAAAACACTGATTGGTTGGCCACCCGGCACAAATAGAAGAAGGAAAAGAATACCAAAAGTACAGAATTTTCCTATATTTCCTATACCTGCTTTATACTGGAGTAGAAAAATTATAGAGGAAATCTGGGAATGAAATGCTTTATTCTTCCCACAATAAATACGGTTGAAGAGGCAAAAGGACCTGTTCAGTAGACTAAAGAGTAGGGAACCAAGAGCACCTCTATCATCCACATTTTTATATGTTGTTTTCATAAAAAACAGTGAGAGGTGAGGTTGCTCAGTGGCTTAATGATTCTGGAGATGGTCTTTGCTCCAATTGTTCGAGTCCTAGCATGGTATGGTCCAGTCACTCCAGTCACTCACCGCAATTTCTGCCCACCTAGCAGTTTGCATGTTATATGCAAGTAAATCAGGGGTGGGTTCCACTTACCTTTACTACTGGTTTGCAACGGGAGCACATGTGCGCTTCTGCGCATGCACAGATTGTTGATGATGATGTCCGGGTGGGTGGGCGGAGCCTCCCACCGCTTTTACTAATGGTTCACAAGAACTGGACAGAATTGGGAGCAACCCACCATTGGAGTAAATAAATAGGTACCACTTTGGTGGGAAGACGAGCTGGCACTTTGTGCCGACGGTTAGAATCCCGTTAGTGCTGGACCTTCCTGTATGCAATGCTAGTTTCTGAGGTGGCTTTGGTGAAGGGAGAGAATGACACTGCAGTAAGCCATTCATCTTTCTTTCTGGCGTGGAGCTAGCTCGCCCCCTGTGGCGCACCTTGGAAAAGCACCCAAGTCTGAACCAAACAGAATTAGCAGTCTTAGACAGCCAAACTACAACTTGTAGAGTCCTGGCTAATGTAACATCGCCATACAGTAAATAAAAATAAATAAATAAAACACAGTAAAGCCTTAGCAAATTTCCTCTCTCCTCCCAACTTCTCTCCATCACTAGATCAGGCTGATACGATTCATCACTTAATGACTGTTCAAAGTTCTGACAGATCTACCCGAGGCACTTACGACCCTGATTTGAAATTCTGATGGTTGATCCTCCCCATGATCACATGATTGCACTTTGCACGCTGAGCAATTGGGTCGCATTTACAGTCATTTTTAACAGATTAACAGAGTTGGAAGGGACCTTGTAGGTCATCAAGTCCAACCCTCTGCCCAAGCAAGAGACCCTACACCAGTCTCTTCTTGAAAGCTTCCAGTGATGAAGCACCCACAACTTCTGAAGGCAACTTCTCACTGTCAGAAAATTTCTCCTTATTTCCAGGTTGAATCTTTCCTTGTTCAATTTCCTTCCATTATTCCTTGTCTGGCCTTCAGGTGCTTTAGAAAATAGCTTGACCCCTTCCTTTCTGTGGCAGCCCCTCAAATATTGGAACACTGCTATCATGTCTCCCCTGATCTTTCTCTTCACTAGACTAGCCATGCCCAGTTCCTGTATGCTTTAGTCTCCAGTCCCCTAATTATCCTGTTATATGTTATAAGTGTCTATGTATATATAAGATTATATACCGGTAAGTGTCTATAACTATGTTATAAGTGTCTTTCTTAGGGCACCCAATATAGCTCCTGTGGCTGCACTCTGCACCTTTTGAAGTTTTCAGATACTTTTCAAGAGTGTGTTGCAATAGTTCTATTGTGAATTTATCTGACAAGCAATTGGCTTCTCAGTCCCCTCAGTTAAGTTTGGGAAAAAATTATTACTTAGCTCCAATTCAGTCTGATTTCTAATTGGAGACTTCTACAGCCACAGGCTATAAGCAACTCCCAGATTCTCTTTCTAATCTAAGGGTATCTGCAGAATGGGCAGGGATAAGTATGTTGGCCCAACTGGATAGGTGTAGGATTTGTTCAAAAGTTTAAGCACTTCTTGTCCTTTAGAAACTTTCAAATATGAGGTGAATATTCTTCTATCATTATTATATTCCTGATATGGTCCTTAAAATCCCACCGATAATAGTATCTAACAGTAAAGAGTGGGTCTTCAGCAACATTTGACATTACTGTATCTTTTTTTCCAGGGTTGTGAAATAAGAAATATTACTCTAGTTCCCATCTTTTCTTGGTGGTCTATACTGCAGGTAGTCCTCGACTTATGACCACAATTGAGCCCCAAATTTCTGTTGTTAAGTGAGACATTTGCTAAGTAAGTTTTGCCCCATTTTATGAATTTTCTTGCCACAGTTGTTAAATGAATCACTGCAGTTAGAAATGTGGTTGTTAAGTGAATCTGGTTCCCCATTCACTTTGCTTGTTAGAAAGTCGCAAAAGGTGATCACATGACTTTGGGAAACAGTAACGGTCATCAATATGAACCAGTTGCCAAGCATCTGATTTTAGATCACATGACCATGGAGATGCCGCAAAGGTCATAACTGTGAAAAATTGTCATAAGTCACTTTTTTCAGTGCCTTTATAACTTTGAACGGTCATTAAGTGAACAGTTGTAAGTCAAGAACTATCTGTATTCTATTTTGCTCCAGTTGTATCTTCCACAAGTGTTAAATTTTGCAGTGAGAATGAGAGGATTACTGAGAAGACTCCAGCCTCATTTCAGACTGGAGTGTTTTATAGGTCAACACTGGGGGAAAATAAAGCTGTTTTAAAGTTATTACAATTCGCAAGCCAAGCTCTTCTACACATGTTCAATGGTGCAGTCCTGTGCATTTTTATTCCCAATAAACTTCCACTGGATTCAGAGAGACTTACTTCCATGTCCAAGCTGAAATTGCTGAAATCTGCTGAAATTAATGAGAATTATTTGAAGAATGCCATATTCCTGCTTTCCTCTTATTTTAGTAGAACTTGGTGGGGCTAACTTTTCTCTGGTTGGTGCCAGTAAATTAACTTCTGTTTAAAATACTGGTAAGTGACTACATTGGGTGCTAAAATAGAACCTAAATAGTCCTCTCCTGCACGGTTGAAATTACATCTCTTATTTTTGCATAGTTGGTTTTCTATAGCGGAATCATACTGTCCTTTAAGGCCAAGTTAGATGTGATCTTTAATGCATTTTTGTATTTAATGTGCATATTTAAAAATGTATATAGCAGTCCTATTTTAAATGCAAATAGGGGGCTGATAACTATTGAGATTGTTCCTCAGGGAAGAAAGCTGATAAATAACATCCTCCCAGGTGGATGCTATTTGCATTTTTAAAAACTGTAAGCTAAATACAAAGACAATGTTAATGTCACAGCTAGCTTGGCAATGTGACATTGGATGTGTCTGAACGCACCTCCAGTCTTTTTTTCTCCTGCTAGAAGAACATAAAGAACTGGTTTGGATTGATTCTGCACAGAACAAAACAAAGCCCTTCCTCTATATTATGGCATTAATCCACTCATTCCATTGTATTCCACTCTATAATGGAGGTGAAGAAAAACATATTGGTACAACATGGGTGCGCGTACTTCCCTTCTGTTAACTTTTGTGAGTTATATAGTTTTGCTTCTTTAGAAAGAGACAGCTATCCTCTCTTCTTCTTCAGGTCAGGAATATATTCAAGAACATTGGTGCTACTGCTCTTATTTCTTTCAGACTCCTGTTCAAAAAACTACCATGTATATTTTGGCCTACTCCCAGTGGTGGGTTGCTCCCAGTTCGGCCTGGTTCGCATGATTCGGTAGTGGTGACGGTGTGACATCACCGAACCGGTTCTCCGCGGCCAGGAGCTGGGCCCACCTGCGCGCCCGTACTTACGTTTCTCTGCTCTGCGCATAGCGCTTGTTTCTAGTTTTTTTCAAGAATAGTTAGTGCGCATGCACGGAGTGTGCGTTCGGCGTGCCGATCACGCGCAAAGCGCGTGCATGAAGAGAACCGGTAGTAAAGGTAAGTAGAACCCGCCCCTGCCTACTCCCCATACTTTACTGCAAAGGTGGGGAACGATGGCTTCCTTTATGACTTGTGGACTTCAGTTCCCAGAATTCCTGAGCCAGCATGGCTGGTTCAGGAATTTTGGAAGTTGAAGTCCACAAATCATGAAAAGCCCATCATTCCCCACCTTTTGCTCTACTGGAACAAAGCATGCTAAACTTTCTTCCCTCTTTTCCTTCCTTCCAACCATTTCTCTTCTGTCTTTCAATATTCCTGATGTGTTGAAGGTTATGACTATAAACACTGAGGGCTAGCAGTGTCCTGATATATAGTGCAGCACCATGAAAAAAGATCAGTACTTAACATCATGGTTAACAAAAGACAGATTCACCCATTCATGAACCTGGTGAAAAATCATAGATTGTTCCGTCTGTCCTCATATAGAAAAGAAAACCTGTTATGGGTCCAATGTTTGGATCCTTGAATAAATCTGAGGATTGGGGAATACCGTATTAACGTGCAATTTGAAGCCTAGCCACTGGAAAACAAAACAATTGTAGATGATGGTTTTATATCTGGCTGAACCTAAAATAGAGATTGCCAAGGGACTTGCTTGGTAGCAGTGGGCATGGCAAGCAGTCGTCTCTTTTATTCATGTGTAAAAAGGGAGCTAGAAATCCTGGTGGTTGCCTGGGAGAGAAGCTTTGCAATTTACATTTGTTCTCCAAATGATAATTGCTATTGCATGGTTGGAAAGATAGGTGGCAATTACATTGTTTCACTTTTTTATCTTCCTTTGTCTTTGCATACTCCTTTTTGTATAATTGTTCAGATTATTGAACCCACCAATACAAGGCAGGATAATATAGAGCAAACAATTCTATGATAATAGCACTATGAATAGCCAAACAAGAGTAACTCATAGGAGAAAAAGAAAGAAACCGATACATAAGACAGTTAGATAGGCAGACAGAGAGACTTTGTATTGCAGATGATACTTTCTATACATCAATTTATTATTTGTAAATATATACAGACTTTGCAATATATTAGCACATAGTAATTCAGTGAGAATGGATTTCACTGGACTCAGTCTTCCATCCTTCCGAGGTCGGTAAAATGAGGACCTAGATTGTTGGGGGCAATATGCTGACTCTATAAACCGCTTAGAGTGGGATGTAAAGCACTGTGAAGTGGTATATAAGTATAAGTGCTATTGCAAAATAAGTGCTATTGGGTCTCCTTTTGGGACTGATATTACTCAATGATCTCAGCAACCACAGAAATTGACAAGGGTGTTCACTGAATTATAGGCAATCCTCCACTTACCACCACAATTGAACCCCAAACTTCTATTCTTAAACAAGATAGTTAAGTGAATTTTGTTTCATTTTATGACCTTTGTCATAAGTGAATCAGTGCAGCTGTTAAGTTAGTAACATGATTGTTAAATGAAGCTGTCTTCCCCATTGATTTTGCTTGTCAGAAGGTCACAGAAGGTGATTACATGACCCTGGGACCCTGCAAACATCATAAATTCATGCCAATTGCCAAGCATCTGAGTTTTGATCAAATGACCATGTAGATGTTGTAAGTGTGAAAACCAGTCATAAGTCACTTTTTCTAGTGCTGTTGTAACTTTGAATGGTCCCTAAATGAATGGTTGTAAATTGAGGGCTTACTTAATCTAAATTAAATAGATTGCTTCTCTGGAGCTCAATTTTGCCAGCTGCATCTTTATAGAAAAATATTTGTAAAGGAAGATCTACTGTTAAATGTACTAAAATGAACCCAAGTTGTTGATGCTTGGTAATTTCCACATAGCTGTCTCATTGCTCTTGCTTAATCCCTATTAATATCAGGACTGAAGCATCTGAATATTAAAATAAGCAAAGTGTGACACAGAATATGTTTCAAAGGCTCTTGGATAGTCAGGTTGGAATATTGTTTAGAGAAGTCACAGAAGAAGCAATTACAGATTATTCTGATTCTATGTGGGATCATATTTTTCCCATAGTTGGTTGTTGTGAGAAGTACTTTATGCCTTTTAAATTGCATTCTCTTTATGCCTAAAATCAACTTGGTTCTATTCTCAAAATGCTAATTCAATATGTAACTGAAGACAGAAAATTTTTAATTGTCGGAAAATAATTCATAATTCTTGTTTGGGTACTGATAATGTATTTATTTTATTTATTTATTTATCAATTTTATTTGCCCCCAATCTTGCGGTTCAGGCAACTCTTGAATAGCTAATGGCAATGTAGTCAGAATTATAGAAAAATAACCAAACTGGAAATGTTTTTGAGTTATACCCTCAAACACTTCAGGGAAAAGTTTCCCTGAAAATAAGCCAATCTGGCTTTTGAGCGCATGCACTAAAATAAGCCTCCCCCCGAAAATAAGCCATCCCTGAAAATTTTTAAACGCAGAGCTGGTACAGGTAAGATAGCAAGAGGAGCCCCATCTTGCTCCACATGCCCCAAAATAGTAAGACCTCCCTGACATATTTCGGGGTTAAAAAAATATAAGATAGGGTCTTATTTTTGGGGAAACATGATGCACTGTATCTGCATTTCGTATTCAGACAATTATGCAGATTTTTCAGTATGTTCAAACTCTTATTATCTTGTCTATTTTCATTTTATTATTTTTAAAATATATTTAAATTATTATTTTTCCTTACCTTTCTACTTTTGATCTTTGTATATCACTTTTAAGATCCTATATATAGGAATCTGGCATCCACGGATCATATTTCTTTAAAGCAGTGGTTCTCAACCTTCCTAATGCCATGACCCTTTAATACAGTTCCTCATGTTGTGGTGAACCCCACTGGATGCCTTTCTCCAAAGAGGCACAGTCTTCAGTAATTCCCCCTCCTCTCCCTCGCAGCACACACAGATGTTGGTCGCGGCTCCCTTTTCTCGGTGCTGTTGCCCCCTCATCTGTCTCCACGGCGGGGAGGGAGACGAGGAGGCAGGCAAAGGGGTGGCGGACTTGCCTGTTTCCCAAGGAGTCCCCGCTACTGCTTCTGCTGCCGCCGCCGTGATGCCTTCACCTTCTCCTCCTGCCGCCTCCTCCTCTTCAGTTCACTTTCAATTGTGTTGTGCAGCCCGTGGCCCCTTATACTGAGCCTATATTGATAGAAGAGCGGTGTCTCGGTTCCTAAGACCATCGGAAATATGTGTTTTCACAGGTGACCCCTGTGAAAGGGTCGTTTGACCCCCAAAGGGGTCCTGACCCACAGGTTGAGAACCACTACTTTAAAGGTTAATCCGAAATAAAATAGATATTCTTTTTTTTTTCCCATCCTGCTATACACCTAAGGTTCAGTCTTGGAGAAGTCCTTCAGCTTAAACCTCACTGAACAGAAGGAGAAAACTACAAATCCTTGCTTTTCAAACATTTCTGCATGCCCTATGTGAATCAGAAGAATTCATAATTTCCCAAATATATCTTCAAGTTCCAGTCACAATGTTAGGGACAGACACATTTTCAAGACTCTTGCTATTTTAGTGCTTTTTTTCCTTTACTCTGTATTTTAAAATAATGTTATAATTAATATTTTTATTAAATGTCCTAGTGATTGTTGAAATACATTTGTATCCCTTTTTCCATTCATGCTGAACTGATTGTTGACATGCAGTCCTGCTGAAAATTTTTGTGGCACTAGTTCTGCATAGCCTACCAGAAATGTGTTCAGTGGTTAAAGACTCTGATAGTTATTCCAGCATAATGTAGCAGTCGGTCTACACCAAGCCAACCATGTTGACATTTTCTATCATCTGAGACTGAAAATATTGATCTCGAATAATTGTAAAAGACAAAATAAAAAGCAAAAGGGTAATTGACTGTCATGTCTCACATTGATCCAATACCACAATTCACAGTAGTTAAATTATTTTTAAGCTATTTTGATCTCCCCTATCTTCATTAACTGACATACATCTGAATAATACAGATCTAGTTGAGGGGACAGAGGGATAAAATCCCAGGATAATCCCATTTTCTTTAATGGAGTTTATTTTGATAAGCCCTTTTGAAATATATATTGCTCTGAGTTAAAAGCTATCCTGAGTTTGTAAAACAAAACAAGCAAGCAAATTTTGTTGTGGGGACAGTAACTGGAGGGAAGGTGGGAACTAGCTAGCCCATTTACCTTCTCTGGTGTACACAATCTTAGCAGTTAGTCTTGTAGCCCTGGGATTGACTCAGATGTCCTTCAATACATAGTGTAAATCACCACGCTAAGCTTGGAATTCAGAACCTGAAAAAGAAATCAATGTTTGAGAAGTTTTCCTGCCCCCAGTTCCAAAATTCAATGCCAGAGAAATATCCAACAACTTCAAAGTGGATGTGATAAGAAGCGGCAGAGTACAAGTTGTTATAAGCTCTCTGACATATTCTCAAACAGTAGAACATAGAATAACAGAGATGGAAGGTATCTTGGAAGTCTTTTAGTCCAACCCCCTGCTTAAACAGGAGACCTTATATCATTTGAGATAAATAGCTGTCCGATTTCTTCTTAAAAACTTCCAGCACCCACAAATTCTAAAGGCAAGCCATTCCACTGGTTAATTGTTCTCACAATTGGGATTTGAGTCTATATACAGAAAATGTATCTGCACTATGAGGATAATAAATCCTCACTAGCAAGGATTTTTCATGGAGAAAATCTATTGTTAGGAGTCAAAAACAATCTGATGGCACATAATATCAATTATTCAATCAATAATCTATCAATTTCTGCTCTTTTGCCATCCCAGTTTGCAACCAACAGATTGGAATTTTGCCAGAGAAATCTAGTATCATTGCATTTAATTCAACTTTAGATGTTTGTGCCCCGCAACATATTAGTCTATAGGCGATAAATATGAGTTGGAAGAAATTGGAAGATGAGATTTCCAAACCTGATGAAAGAACTCTACTTCTTTTCTTCAAAAACTGAATATTGCACAATGTATGCCTTTTTTAAAGGATAGGAAGAACACTTTTAATATTTTCTTTTTTCAAAATACCTTCTTCCTTCCTGTCTTATCTTTAGCAAAACCACAAACATTCTGACAGATACAAGTTGATTGGATATGGACATTTTAACTTTGTATGCACACTTTAAAATAACAATTGGTATTTCCTCTTAATCTCTGCACATTTCTTCCAACAATAAAGTAATAGTTTGAAATACAAGGAACCTGAATCAAAATGTCATCAAACTATGTCATTTATAGTGTAGTCCCACAGTGAGATAGGTGGCAAATAAATTTTACAAATAAAATAAAATAAACATTAATTAAATTGACATTTATAGCTTGTATTTCACTGAACTACATTAGGAAGGGATCCAGAATTTAAAGAACAGATCAAGAAAATTAAGAAGCATCCTATATTATTACAGTCAAGGCCAGCAAAAGAGCATATAAAATCCTTACATGTAATGTAACAAGGAGGATAGAAATATTACTATATTCCCTACTGTGCACTTCAGATTAATATAGCCAAGCATTATTCAGTTCCAATATTGCAACCGTGAAACTCCTTTTTTCCTCAGCCTCCTGGGAATAGAATCATGAATTGTTTAAAGGACACCCACCTGCTATTGTCTATTACTATTTGAAGGAATAATTTAAAAGGCCAAAAAAAAAATTCAAGTATTTCTGAAGGGATATGTATTCAGAGTTGGCAACAAATTGTCAGGACCATCAGTTGTCCATGAATTGGGCCTGCAGGCCTTTCAAAGGTAGGGCTGTGCTGGTTGTAGAAAGTTGCTTTCCTTGTTCCATTTTGCATGACACTGTCCTTTCCTTAGGTAACTCACCCAATTGCTTAGCAAATTTAGACAGGACTGCTATACTATAAAGGGTGAATTCTCCAGTCAAAATTAATTTATTATTTACAAATGTTCTTCATAAGCACTCAGGGAAAAGATCTGCTTTCTGAGGTTTCTCTCCTGATTTCTATATCCTATTTCAGAGCTATAATATAGTGGTATGGTGGCCTAATGGTGAAGTGCTCACACCCACTAGGAAGGTTGACAGCTCAATCCTGGGTAGTGGCAGATGTTTCTCTTAGGAGGCAAAGAAAACAAAATCTGCTGTGAACTTCACACAGGCATCAGGAAGGGCATCTGGCCAGTAAACAGCTCCATCAGTCACCCTGAGTCTACCCCAAATTAAGGATCTACAGAGTTGTAAAAAGAAAAAAAATGTACAGCTATAATAAGTGGACATTGGAATCTGCTTTGTTGCCCTACAGCTACCTCCCAGGACCAACCATGGTAGGGAACATCCTAGACATCAGTACAGGAAGATATTCTTTAATAAACCAAATTAGTACCTGAAAAATCCAAGTTATTTTATTTTATACCTGGAAGCAAAAAAAATTCCTCTCCCACCTCCTAGCATACTTGAGAATAAAACTGTAACAATTATAAATTAAATAAGTAGCATTCTGTTCCTTTTTCAGGAACCTCTGTTGTCTTATTTTGCTTCATAGTATGGGTCTCAGCTTATCTGTTACAAAAGAAAAACCAACAAATGTAGAAAAATGAAAGTGAGGGGAACTAAGAGTGAACTTTCTACTGGCCTGACTAAGTCACAGATTCAACATCCATTTTTCTAGAAGTGTACAATTTGGATACAGCTTGCTAAGATATAGCCATAGCTTTAGTTTCATCTCTCACACACTGAACATATTGTGAAGAGTATGATTTACACGTAGTTCTTGTTTATCAAACACTTGTTTGGCTTTCAAACTTACGATGATTGCTGAAGGAAAGTTAATTATGACAGGTCCTTGTAATTCTGGCCACTGTAGTGTCTCTGCACTCATCTAATCACAAACCTTCATGCCTGGCTCCTTTACAATGTTGCAGAGAGCTGTAGTCAGGTAATTGCAATTTCCAACATGCTCTTCAATGGGGCATTGAAGTCAATGGGGAAGCCAGTAGGAAGTTGGTAGTCGTAATCATGTGATGTCCTTGTGTAACTCATTCACATAATACTTGCTTAATGACAGCACTTAAGATTGTCATCGCTAAGTAGCAGTCATGTGATGCCACATGTTGCAACTACCTTGGCAATGACAATTCTGGTCCCAAATGCCATAGTTAACCAAGGACTACCAGTACTGGCAACAGGGTTTCTTATACTATTCCATGGACACAAATGGTCTGAAATAACAGCCATATTTGTTATAATATATTGCATTTCTTTTACTTGTCAGTAGAATGTTGAGTGGATACGTGGAGCTATCTTTTTCTCTTTGTGTATGTGTGTGTGTGAATGGAGCTCTACTCTTAATATAACCCGCCAAATATCAGTATGCTATCAGTAGCATGTGCATTGGGTTTGCTTTTTATATTTTTTGTTTCTTGTGGCAATAAATAACACTACCTTTACACATCCAATTTCTATATTTTATGGGATAATTAGAGGACAAATCTTTCCTAAAACAGGCATTTGTAAATGAACACTCCTATAGAAAGAACAGTTCTGCATTTTAACTGCTACAATCCTATCTTCTATTAAGGATATTTTAAAGGAATATTTTGATTAACATAAAATGCAGTTCAGACTATTAGATTGTTTGCTCCCATAGCTATCCACTGCAGATTGACCGAATGATCATGGTCACAAGACAATAATGAACAGCCCAACAACAGAAATCACTCATGTTGATGCATTGGTGAAATTAAACCTTGGTAAGATACAAGCCTACCTTTACCTTTTGGCTAGCTTTGGATGAATGTGTGTGCAACTGCTTCTGATCCATAATACAACTCAGTATGCTTACTCCATCCTCCTACAGAGATACCCTCAAAAAGGTCAGCTGCCTTCATAAATGTCTAAGGGAGTCTTATGCCTAGATTCAGACTCCATTAAGAAAATGTAAGTAGAGAATGACAATTATTCATGTGATACTCTTCACTTCTGTTTGTTATACCTATATAACAATCAGGTCACAATCCAATCGAATTTCCAAGATGTTTATATGGCAACCGTGGTTGGATTCTTATACTTGAGAACTAGGTAATACCTGACATCTATATATAAAAGATATGACTCTGTGGTCCATGCTTCCAATCTAGCTCCCTGAATACTTCTGGATGATTACTGATTGGCACAACAAGCTGGGTTTGACTTGAAATAGTAGGTTCTTCTTCTTTTGGTTCTTTTTTTCTCTCTTCTTTTCTATTCAGCTAAAAGGGGGAGACATCTAGATTCAATCGGAGAAATCTATGGATAAAGAGGATCCTTCAGACTAAATGGATCGGCTCTGAATGCTTGCTCAGAGATTTTTTTCAATGGGAATTACTGTTGTAATTCTATTTATATTGATTTTTCTCCAAACTTCTGTTGGGATAATAATTGTACCTTTGCCATGGTGGTGGAAAAAGTGGTGCCCCTTAAAATTCTGTCGCATCTATGTATTTAGGGATGGATGGTTAGATATTTTTCTTGAGCAACTATATGCTCCCAGATAAAAGGACTAGAAAACAGGTTGTACTAGTTGGGGGAGGGATCTTTTTTGTATTATCTCTGAAAGGTAAATCATAAGCAATTAAAAAAACACACAATTATTCTGCAGATTAAGAGAAAGATTAAGTTAATTCCACAAAGTTGGGAGGATATTTTTTAATCTAATCAAGAGTACTTTTCTCATGCAGCCTTTATCCCGAATTTTCCCATAAATGACCACTGCAATTTACCACATTTCTATTATAAATAATGTGCTTCTTCCTTTTACTTAGCATGATAAAAAAAAATTATGATGATAGGACAATAAAGCATGCTATAGCAAATGAGCCAGGTGGCTATCAGCAGGAGACCCTAATGGGAAGGTATTTTATGTCTTTAGCTTGTCAAATTAATTCTAACAAAGCTGAAGCCTTTGGGCATATGATGTCTCTGTATTTGTTTGCATGTTTTGTGTATATGTGCGTAAACTATTCCAACGCTGGAATCGCAAAGCAGATTTAGAGGACCTACCAATGACTAGAATGCAAGGTAAAAATTGCCTCAAATTATGCTCGGCTGATGGGTCATTAAGGAAGTAATACTGAATTGTGCAAGGTACAATTAATGTGCTGTGGAACTGTGCAGTTAAGAGGAACATTGCCTTGCATACACTGAGAAACGAACAGGTATCGTTTCACCTTGTACACAACATCAAGCCAATGAAGTAGCTATGCTGCTGCTGAATAAGAAAGAAAGCCAAGGTACCAGATGACCTCATTTGGATAGGCTCAACATTGTTTACTTGTGTTCTAAGAATGTTTCAATTCTTTGGCAAACTTTCTGGTCTCTGCTTTTGACAGTACCAAGAGGAGTAAATAGAAAGTGAGATAGGTTATACAAACAAGCCATAATAAAGGACTAGACAAATTCCATATTTTTCTTCATCCTTTAAACATGTATACAAGCCCAAAACAAAATGTGAGGCAACATTCCTCTTGCTAATTAGTGCTTCCACCATTTGGTGCAGAAATGGCATTGCTATGAGGAACTCAGGAAAAGTAATCAGCAGCACAATTAAGCAATCTACTATGATGATAGAATACAACATTAGTGCTGAGTAATCAGAAACATGTTTATTTTGTTCCCTTGATTTTGTTTCCAAGTACCAAGTATCCAATTATTCTCTTTGGCAGGTTTAGGACTGAAATGACCTCTGGTTTTAAAACACAGTTCTTTGTAACCACATTGTTTTATTGTAATGACAAAATTAAATTTAACCATTTATTTCATTTAGGAAAAAACAAACAGTTCTAGACTTCAAACTTTGATTAAGCCCTCAGATATCAGTTTCTCCCTCTTTTGAGCTATGCCTTCAAAGCAAAACTAGAACTTGAATAAAAATATGTGGAAAAAAGCTATTACAAGACAACAGCACCTAATATTGTGACTTTCTAACTAATTCTTGAAAATCTAATATCCTGGCTATGCCGTAAAAACGATTTAAATTTTCTCTAAGATATTATAATGTCGTGTAGGTACACCTACACTACATCCTCAGATTAAAATATTCTTTATTCTTAATATTAAAAAGAGGCAGAATATTATATTTCTCCAAAGGAGAAATGGATAAAAATCCTAACAAAGGCAGAAAGTAGGCCCAGTTTTCCTGCCATAAGAAAACAGCTTCAAACTAAGAGGCTGGCCTTTAGGAATGCAGATTTGTATCCATTCAGGAAGACTGGGCCAATCTATTCACAAACAAAACGCCATCAGACACAGCTCCCCCAGGCTGGAGCTGATAGCTTTAAGAACTTAGACCCAAATTCTAAGGACAGGACATCTCCTTTAGGACATAATAGGATTAACCCACCACCATCGGAATAGTAAAAGACACAAGGCTCACTACACTGCACAACCCCCTGGAGCAGGGGTCTGCAATCTTAAACACTCAGAGCCATTTGGACCTGTTTCCTACAGAAAACAAAACACGGGGAGCCACAAAATCCTTCCCATGCCTATTTCTTGAGCAGCTACAAAACTAGCATACGTAGTTGAATTAAACATTCTGTTTTTTTTCTGAAACTTTTCTTTTCTTGGATTTATCCATGGTTAGCCTACCGGGGGTTGAAAAGCTCAATAAATTGCATGCTGGCGGATGTCGCACATTGGCGGTGGTGACGCATATTTTGAGTGACAGGGAGCCGCAGCAGAGGGATAAAAGAGCCACATGCGGCTCCAGAGCTGCAGTTTGCTGACCCGTGTTATACCATATTAAATATATAACACAGGGAAATGAAACTTCATTATTATGCTTAAGGCTACTTTCTTAAGCATGGGGGTCAGGAAGATAGTGGAGCCCACATGCGTTTGTTCTGGTTTTCTCAGCTGTCATATTATCTTGTCTATGTCTTGCATTTATTATTTCACTAGTTGTTTCATTAGCTGCTCAGACTTGCATTTGGGAGATGGGCAGCCATCAAGCCGTCAATATAAATTGACTTGAAATAAAGTCAATTTATATTGAGGCCAACTTGTACATCTACATTAGATTATTTTAAGTGGAAATAATTTATTATTAATTTATTTCAACTTTATTAACTTTATTTCCCTTAAATTTTAGGCTACCTATATTTGTTTTCAATATACAAATTGGGTTGAGATGTGATTATATATATTTTAATGATAAATGCTGATTCTGTACTTAATGCACAGAACGTCATGTCATCTTTTACATAGTATGAGGTTGTGTAAATTTAAATAAGGCATGTTATGCTAAAAAAGATAGTTGGCTCCTTCAGACATCAACATGTTTAGAATAGGTTACATTTGAAGTTCATGTCTCCTCAATGAAATAATTCTGCTGATAAGAATTATCTGATAAGACAAGGCAAGTCTTGTCCACTTTCACTTATACAAAATCTTTAACCCTGCAAGATAAGAACTTGCATTACCTGGCAGTGAAAGACATATTCAGGAGTTGTTTTCTTATATTTCATATTCCAGACAAGGGCCACTCCATCAGGCTCATGAGGAGCATCTTCATTGTTGTTATAAGATGCTACTAACAACTCTGGGTACTGGATAAAAAAAAAAATTCTCTGTTACTCACTTTAAATAAGACAGATTCAAATAAATCAAAATTAAATTGCTAAACACAACTTTATTTCTTGGAAATCTGTTTTGACAAAAGAGTAAGAAAAATAATATCTACTAAGGAAGATTTATTAGACTAAGTAAAGTTACCTGAGATGACCAATCCAAGCAACTAACAACACGATGCTTTGACCAACGTTCATCAAAAAACTGTCTGTTTAAGGACAGTTTAGCTCCTGCCTGAATTTCTCTGGAAAAAAATAAAACAATAGAAGAGGGTGAACTTAGGATCAATTCCAGTAAAATTAAAACAAATGGAGTAACGTATTTTAGAAATTCCCATATTACCCTTCTTTGTCTTCTAAATCCCGGCCACTGTAGTCAAAGAAAATATTAATTTGCTCAGAAAGAGCTCTTTCTACAATTCTTGTAGAATGATCAAAGAAGCTCAAAAACTCTTCAGAATGCAAAATTTGTTGCTTTTCTTCTTCTGTTAGTTCATGAGGGGCAACTGTGGAGAGAGAGAGATTTGAAATGCGACTTATAACCAAGACACTAAAATGAATATATTTTAATGATTAGAATATTAGTGTGTACGGGCTTAAGATTTTCAACAGTGATGAACAGCTGCAATTTTATTCGTTGCTTTTTAGTCTTTAAACTTTAATAAATACAAATCTTATATAGTAAAGAGAAACATACACAACAAAATGAAAACAGAAATTTGAATCAGATACGCTTCCTCCTTCATATTATTAAAAATGAGGAACATATCACTCTTTAAGAGAATAATGAAGTAGGGAGAACTTCCTGCTGGCAGTATTAGTTTTATGATAGTTAATTGTTTCTTTAGTGTTTTATATTTATGGTTAGTTCTAGTTTTATATACTGAAAATCACCCAGAGTTATTAGAATAAATTGCATATGAATAGATGTAAAGAAATAAAATATTTATACCTTCCTCCTCTTCCTCTTTTTTCAAAATGCTTTCTTCCTCAGGTTCAACTGGTGGTTTTTGTATAACTACATCATCTTCATCTTCCTCATCTGTAAAGAGGAAAGTTGTCAATAATTGCTTGGCCAGTTGTAATCTGGGATTACATTTATTAAATAATGAAAAAAATAATCAAATATACTGTCACTGTCTGTAAACTCTAGTGATTTTTCTAACACAGCATCAGAACTAAACATACAGTACAGGGTAGCTTTTCAGAGATTTTCACTTTAAATTCTTAACTTCTATCCAGCTTTGTCACTGCAGACGAAACATTCATCCATGTGATTTTACGCTGCATGTTGACATATAGAATAATGAAAATCAAGCATCTTAAAACAGCTCTCAGAACCATAGCTTTCTTTAGATATAGATTCAATAACAAAAAGTTTTTCATAAAGGAAAGAAGTTTTGATGATGCTAGCTGGAAAGGCAAATTTTGCTAAGACAATAGCAAGAGATTATCTTTTTTCTCCTGTCATTTTAACTGCAAGTCACATTATCATTATGTTTGCCAGTGAGCATTTTAAAAGTAGAATGTGGTTTCCTTAACTGTAATAAATAATAAGAAGTGTTGACGCTTTGAAATACTGAGAATATATGTAGCATTGTTATATTTTGTATATAGTACAGCCCCTAGAAAATTTAAAAAGATGAGGTGTTGCAGAATATATTTCTTGCCTCTTTTTGTTCGGCTTCTCAGAGTATCTTTCTTAAAATACTTATTTCGTTCGTTAACCAACTATGTCATCTGTCTAGAAGAGAATGGAAGCAGAAGCCTGCATCCTGCCTTCTTGCAAGTAATGAGGCAAGATTCAACAGGGGTTTATTTGTTATAGCCATTCCCCTGACCCATGTTCAAAGTTGGGGGGGGGGAGAGAGGGAAGAGTGGTCAAGAAGTGCAAACCAGCTGCCAAGCTATGGTCCCAGCAGCCAGGCCAGCTGACTAGACAGCAGCAACCAGATGGTATTGCTGGGATTGTCTATCCCTGCTCTGAGGTGGCAATGGGATGGCACAGCATTTTTCTGCTTGACTGCTTCCAATTATATTTTTTCTCCAATGGCAAGTCTGTGCAATTACCAACTCTCCAGGAGGTCCAGAGACAAGCCTTTACCCTGCAAACAAAAATACAGCTTGTAGGCTCTACCAGCTGCCAAGCCACACACATAGTGATAGGCTGAAGCAAAATCTGGGAAAAAAAATCTTTCTAACTCTAGTTTAGTCAATAAAAATATAAATCTATACCTGAAGGAACAAATGTCTTAAATGACACTATATAATGCATACAATAATACAAACTCCAACTTAATCAAAATGATAATGACGTATGCCAATCCCACATTATATGAAATCGAGCAATTTTTACGTTCTGACAAGTTTACAGAACTAGGATAAATGGCATGAACAATTTCAATATATGCTCATACTTCTGAACCAAATGGTGAAGGTTAAAATCTTTCCTTTCAAGGGCCTCAATCAGCCACAAAGGAAAACAGTAATCACTGTCTTTTCAACCAGCCCAACCACATTTGTCAGCCCTTTCTCCGTCAATGCAGCCAGAGCAATCAACCTGCCAAACATTCAGAATGGAAAAACAATCTGAAAATACAGGGTATAATGCACCTGCCAGTGAAAATGGCCATTTCAAGAAAAGCTAGTGATCTCAGTGACCCTGCTGAGGAGGCGGTGGTGCAAAGGGGAAAGAACGCGTAAAAGAATTCTTAGTGATCTCCACTCTCTTGCACATTGACATTTCCTTACAAAGCCTGCCAATTACAGCTTTTGTGCTACTTAAAAAAAATGAAAGCTTTTTTGGACAAAATAATCACACAGAGAAACGGAAAGACACTGCTCCTTTTTAGATGAATTTGTACATACAATGGACTATTAATCAGAAAACTGGATAACAGAGCAATTCTATGCCATGTGCCCCAAACAAGAGACTAGATTTCCACCCAAGCATTGGGGAAGAGAAAATTGATAAATTCACTTAATAATGAGAGATTGTGAATAGCAAATTACAAAGCAATGACTAGATTAAATAATTTGGTTGAATTAAGTGTGGACTTCTCTTTTTGTATGTAGACACGCTACAGCAAACAATGCCATGTGACTTCAGAACAGGAATGCCCCCTTGACCTTTATAAGTTGTTCAAAGCTCAAATTCCATACATTTAGAAGTTAAATCTCAGCTTCCTGGCTCTGCCATTCCATTCTAATTCTAAGTACCATTTTCTGTGATAGAAGTCAAATCCTTGTCAAAGGCAGATGGGCAGCTCCTACTACTGCCCAAGCGATCTGGTTATTTACATATATTACAGAGATGAAATCTGATAATCAATTGCCCCTCCCTTTTCACATTTTTAGTGTAGATGACAGTTGTATAAACAAATTCCTCCTTGTCCTTATTCTTATTTGCTGTCAACGCTTAGGAATAACTATTACTGAATCTCAGCCCTAGGTATTACTGCAATTACATAAATGCACTTGCAAGCACTGGAGCAATTTTTCATTCAGTTTAATACTTATTTTTAAGTTACATGCAAACGCCACTAAATAAATAACAAACTTTAATCCTGTTAATCTTACATTTTATCACTTAATAGCACACTAGCAAAGGAATTAAGAGAATTAAGTGGATATCCAAGAATAGCTATTCCTTAGTAGTTTAAATTTAAACTGATATGCAAACAAATCAGCAGAATTATAAATTCACTTCAACCCACACACACACACAGAGTATTTATTTTAAAACAATTTACTATTCTGGCAAGAAGCCATAGCTTTTTCTAAATCATCCTTCTGCAGGTCAACAAATTTGGGCTAACTATGTGACCAGAAAATTCTCTAGCTGTCAAAAGTCCTATTCCTGCTTTTTACCCAATAGTACACAGAGCCTTTGAAGTACTTCAAGCAGTGCCTGATGCTTTTAAACATCACTGTGATCCAAGAGATGAGGTTTCTGTCTATTACGCACTAGCCTAAATGTTATGCAGTTGTGCTGGCATAATGGCAAGCACATCTGAAATTCCTGCTGCTTCTGCCTTCTTTGTTCCTTGTATTCATCCCATTGCCAAATTAAGCTGCTTAATCCTGTACAACACTATGAAAATATAGACGTACTTAATTTTTTCTCCTCAATATATACTGATCTATAAAATCTGCTTCTCCAGCTTTGTCACCTTAGTATCCAAATGATATCTGCTCTCTTAAATAAACATACCCTTTCTTTTTGGTATATATATTAATGTATGTATTATTGTTCATACTGTAATATTAATTCGTAATGTAAATATTAATGTTCATACCAACTGCTCTCATTCCTTCCAATATCCTGTTTTGTGAAGCCTTTGAATTCTACTTTAATTTCTTGCCTTGCTGAAAGAAAGCCTATTCGTATATCAATGAACACAAAATCTTTCCCTTATTGATCTCACTTCCATCTTCTTTTTTTTAAAGTTCTTCAAGTGCAGCTATAAGTATCTGGTTTTGTTTGCTTCTCGATAAAGCTCCATATACACCAATAGTTCTACTAAGAACAGACCACAGAATAAAGATGCAAAATTATCCAAACTTCATAATTAAATTGTCATACAGGTTTATTTTTTCTTGCCAATATATATGTCTCACAGAATGTACTATTTAAAATGGCAATTTTCATGACTAATATTTTATGTACAAGATGTTACAAATACAGTATTATGTATGAATTAAAATCAGGGTACTAAACAGCAGCAAAAGTTAAATGGTATTGCTTACAATATAATATATATGCACCAGTTGTACTGTTCTGGATTAGGCCCTGGAAAATATTTTGAGAAAATGTCCAGCTCTTTTATTTCATTGCTGTAATCTCTTTTATTATTCAGCGTTCAAAATTTACCCCAATGGTGCAGAAATGCTTTATTTATTTCACATTAAAAGCTACACCACCACGCAAGAACATAACAATGAGGAGTGAAACTACATGTCAAATCATTTTACTGATGAATATTTATTACAATATACTAAGTGGTTACTATGTTTTTTCCTTGACAGAGGATCTAAGGTTACAAGGCAAGCATTAAAAATCTGTAAAAGTAGCAGTTACTTTTAAAATGCCAAATCTCTTCTCAGTGAATGGTAAATGAACCAGTGAATTTTTACTTAGTGTTAACATCAAAATTGTGCTGTATTTTGTTGAGATGAGAAGAAAAGCAGGCTGTAAATTAAACAGCGCCTTGCAATGACTCTAGGAGAATGAAGTTCCAGTTGTCTGCATCGTCTGTTGTTGCAGAGTAGGTTAATCAAAGTTAAATCATCTGTGAAATGGGTGTCTTTTGTTAAGCCGAAGTGTCTTCAGATCACATTTACTATCTGTTTTATTTTGTTTTTGGCAGATACTTCGTAAAAATAGTAGAAGGAAGTATCCTAGTCAAATCTTTTTGTATTAAATATAGATCTAGAATTTTTCAAATGATAAAAGATTGACAATATTAAAGCACTAAGTTGAGATAATAGGGTTAGATTCATTTCTCTGCTAGAGGCTT
>JANHFM010002302.1:119463-131454 GCA_032468115.1 Grayia smithii
AGCTGTGCACCAATTAGCTAGCAGTGTTCAGGGTGCTGGCTCTTCCAGGTTCTTCTGCTGGTCTCACCTTGCCTTACCTCGTCTCACAACACCTCACATCCAGCCAAATCCACCGCTGGCTTCTATTCTCTTTACACACGAGTTAGGCTTTTCCCACCGAAGTAGTACCCATCTATCTATTCACAATATCACATGCTTTTGAACTGCTGGATGGGCAGGAGCTAGAGGTCGAACGATGGGAGCTCACTCATCTCATGGAGGTAGGTTGGAACCGCCGGGGTGCAGACTATTTCTGGCCAGCAATTCCACCCTCAGTATCTCCCCTCTCTAGTGAAGAAAAATATAGCTTAGAAATGTTTTCTATTAAAAATTCAAGGAATTGTATTTGCTGAAATAAATTACATTAGAAATGCATATTACAGAGACACTATAGAGTTCCCTGCTAAAAGAATATATTCTTAAATGTAAATGTATGGAGAACATAGTACATTGGACAATAAAAGTATAATACTAGCCCAATAGCAACCTACAAACCTTCATAGTAATATGTGAAAGGCGGCACAGTTTAGAAGTTGCAGCAATCAAATAAATATTAAAAAAATATAAATATAAAAAAGTCATGATAAATCATATTGGAAATAATTATTTGTTATGATAAAGACATGAATTTAGTAATTTCTTCTTGATCATGTTCCTCAAAGACTCTTCTTGGAGACATATGGCTTATAATAGTAAAAGAAGCCACTAGCAGCCTTCTCCTTTACAAATTTGCCTTTAAACATACAAGTTCATGGTTATCACATTTGTGGTGAAGATTTTTTTTTCGTTCTGAAGGAAAAGACTTTCAGTCTTATTGGATAATCCAGTTCTACTTTACCATGACAAGAGAAAGCTTCCTTATCAGCAAAATTGTGTACAGATAGTCCTTGTGTAATGACTGCCTCATACCGTGACTATTCAGTTATGAAGGTGCTTAACATCTAATGAATATTGCAACCAATTTTCAAATTTATGATTGTAACAGTATCCCAATCACACGATCACAACTTTGAGACAATTTCGATCACTAAATGTAGACCACTTGTATTTATTTTCCTTGATTATGACCCTCCTTTGTAATTACAAGGTATACAGCAAACAATTCGGATTCCTTGCCAGAACCAGGTTTGTTGGGACTAATTATGTTTGGTTTTTGTTTATCCACGTGAATAAAAGACTTTCCTGTCCTGTTTTGAAAAGGAGTTTGTTTTACTCATGAGTAAGCAGCTTATCATTACTTGTGAAGGCTGGGTCAGAACACAACCCTGTGAAGTGGATTGAGCAGAGTGTGTGACTGGCTCAAAGTTATCTAGCCAGCTTTCACATCTAAACTTGTCCAAGAAACTTCTTTAGGCGGGCAAAAAAGTTTCACGCTGAAAGCAGAAAAGATCTGAAATACCAGGAATAGTTATGAAGTATTAAACTAGTTTTCACTTCATGCCTGAAATAATCTAAGACTATTGCTAGAAATAAAAATCTTAACTTTGCAAATTGCAGAACCAATTGTAAGATCTTTTCATTGCCGTTCAGTGGTCAGCTTAAAAAGAGTAACCACAGGAATAAGATCTCCGTTTAATCAGATGGGATGGAAATAAAGCATATATTTACATCTATATTTGCACTTTGCATGTTAAATAAAAGCTTAAATAGAATTAAAAAGGAATGTAAATACTAATGCAGTTTAAGATGAAGTGTTTACTTGAATCATGCTTTAATTTAAATCTTCATATAGGTAAGAGCCGCTCAACTCTGTTACGTCTGTCAGTGGATTATATTTTGATCAGTGGTAACTTTTATATAGCAGCATCATCCCAAAATAAAAACAGCATTCTGTTTTTGGGATAACAGAATTAGCATTCTGTTATCCCAATAGGGAAGCAGATTATCATAACAAATATACTCTGGTGCTCCAAGATACATTGGTACATCTTTGCCACAATTAACGTTCTTTGTTCGGAATCCTAAATATTGAATATAAATAGACTAAAAGTTGGTATTGACAACATACAGTAGTAACCACTTCTTTCCATCGTTGGTGGGAAAATCAGTGATTTTATCTATAGGATGGGGAGAGGATTCCTCTTTTCGCAAATCCTAATAATCTCTTCTGGAGAATAGGCATTTCCTAGAGCAGATGTTGGCATTGGGTAACACCCAGGAGCTGAAGCAGAATGGAGATCAAGAGATGTCCTCTTATGCAATGCCAAATTTCACAAATAACATTTTTATGTGGTAATCTGGAAGTCAATATTAAAATTAGAATACTGCTACTAATTTGTTAGGCAGCCTTAGGTAAACTTATCGTCCTTTCCAGTGCAAATCCAACATTAACATGTGGTGATAGTAGTTTATTTGTGTGGCTAGGATGAAGATTTTCAACACTGTAAATTGACTATATAAATTGCCTCTAGACTTTCATTAGACACTCTCAAAGTAATATAGCTCTGCTTTTTTTTGCTTTACACGAAAAACATAACTGATTTATTTTGCATAGTTTGATTAAAAATCTATTAGATAACTAGACTAGGAGTTATTACCAATATCAATAATGGACTAAATGGGCAATTGCTGCCTCTTTCTGTGAAAGAAACATGCACATTAGAAAGCAAACTTCAATACAGATCAGTAGTTTACAATGTTGCATTTCGAAAGACAGACAGAAAGCCACCATAATACACTGCTGCTACTATTTTAAATTTGTTTGCACAGTATAATCAGCAGCTGAAGCATTAATACACATCCATGATGAGTCTAAAATGATGCAGTGGAATTAAGTGTGGAGCTTATTATCATATTCTTTCCAGAAAGTGAGGAGAAGATGCTGGATTTTAAGCAACAAAGAAGTTGTGTTGGTCAAGGAATCAGGCCATTCTGTAATTGTGTAACTATTTGTCTTTAGCTCAGTCTTCTAAGGGATTTTGATTCTTAACTACAAAGGCTATTGATCCAAGCCCACATTCCAAGATTCAGTAGATAATAAAGTAGTCTCCCTCTTCTCCTCTATTTAATTCCATCCATCAATATACCTAAAGTTACTCCAAAGAGAATTATATGATGTTTATGAGCAGATGTTTACAGGAAATCTAAGAAGGGTGTGGGAGAATAAAATACAAAAGGAAGTTTTTGCACTATTAAGAACTTGCTCTAGACATCAATCCTAAATCAGTGATATTTAATTATTCTCATCAGTTACATTCCTCGTAACATTACCTTGGGTAAAAACTATTCATATGGGAAAGCTGAGATATAGTTTATTTTATAAGCTAAGAGACAAAAAAGTATTTTCCAGTTGAGTGTGAGTTATAGACTTCCATATGAATGTTAGTTGACATTAAAAACTATAGTATTCAGGAAGGAAAAGAACCACTAGAACTTTCTATGGAAAACTTATTGAAGAAACAGAACTGTTTTAAAGGAAGTGATTCAAAAAAAATCTGTCAGGGCTTTCAAGGAAAATGAAAATCCATATAACTCAAAAAATTATTTGTAAATATGTCTATAATTGGGAAATTTGTATTTGGAATATAAGTATTTTAGAAAACTATGTATGTAGAAATAAAATATGTTTGTCAAAGTATTAAAGTAAATGTACCTTTTCTTGTGGTTTTAATTTGTTTAGGATGATTCAGAATTTTCAGACACTGGAATAACAATGGAATAAGTGTAATAGTGTTTAGATCAGGTATAGACTGATTTCAATGTCAGTTTCAGACTCAGAAAACAAAACAAGTGTAATAAGTGAAAGAATGGTTATTAAAAACAATAAAGGACCTGGCAAAACATGCTCTATTTGGCTGATGAAATCATATGAGTAAGTTTTTTATTATCTATACCCCCCTGCTCCTTGAGTAGAGTAGCCCACTGTGGTGTATGACATTCTGCTTCTGGATATTATGAAAGTTTCAAAATGGCCATTATGTTCAATGATTTTAAAATTCAGAATGTTAGTGCACAGACACATATCATTACACACAAAAGCGTCTCTTTGGATTACTGTAAAGATTTCCTTTGGGTGTTTGTAAAAGGGCTGTAGAGAGGCAATAAGAATGCATACTTCACCCCAGCCCAATCTCACACTGACAGGAAAGCTGTATAGTGAGAATGTAATAGTGTTCAATTGAGTGTGATTACAATCTGCTGCCTGGTAGACTCTCTGGTCACACACAGTTGCTAACTCAAATATGTACAAGAGCCCAGGCAGCCACTTGTACAAGGAATTTTTTAAAGAACTATGGCACACGTTTAGTATTGCTGCCTGGACTCTTCTCAATCTTTAATGCCTCCTTCTACCTTTGATAATGCTATTTCATACCCTACTATATAGGATATTTCAAAATAATACTATGGGCAATTCTATAGTTGGACTTTGGGTGGCAGACACACTAACCTATACTCTTTTTTCATTCATGCTGTTTACATCTCATTTATTTATGTTTTTAAATTTACTGGCTGCCCACCCCAAACCAACAAGCATGGTTTATGCAATTTAAACCAGGGATACAGTCTATGATCAGAGTTGTGATAATTCTGGATTTTTCACATTCACAAACCCCAAACCCTTTTCAGTATCATCAAATTTTAATTTTCTGAGATTTAACACAGTAAGCAAAAAAAAATCACATTTCATCAAAAAGAGAACATAAACCCCCACTCACTCTGCATTATTTTACCAGCGAATTATGTAATGATTTAAAATTAAAAAATTGAAATCAGCTAACATTGAAACAAACTGATCAGTAAGCATTGGACATGTATTTGGAAATGTACCCATCTACTGGTCTTTAAAAAAAAAGACTGTATTGTTAGAGAATAAGTAAAACATTAAAAATTTAAAAATACGCTAAAAAGCAAAAGAGAAAGGTAAAATTAGTGGGAAAAGGGGGGACAGGGAGAAAGAAAAATTGGGGAGCACAGGACAAAAAGCTATAGAAATAAGTAACTACCTACTTTCTTCAACATAGATACAAACAAAATATAATAAGTATAACTTCATTATCATTGTACGTACATACACAGTATACCCATACAACGAAATTCACATAACACCCAAAGACCAGACCCAACACACATATTGTGTGTTGACCCTTTGGGTCAGATCAATGTTTTTAAAGTCAATAAAAAAGAGAATTTTTAAAATGGCTTTCCAATATAACATTATGAATATGAAATTCTATTATTTAGTTTTTGCCAAAAAAATTTGCCGTTGAAATTGTTTGGATGTCCTTCTGAAACAAGCCATTTTTTAATTTATGTGACATGTTATAGGCAAAGAATAGATGTCTTACCTCATTATTTCCTTTCTTCAAAATCTATTTGAAACATGATTGCATCATCCATCTTTTAAAAACAGAAGAAAATATTTCATTACAATTATTTTTCCTCTTCCTTGAGCTAGACGCAGAGTCTCCAAAGAGAATTAGAGGTACACAACGGAAACCACAAACAGGAAGACAGAAGCAAATGTACCTATGTATTGTTGTATGACACTGGGAGAAAGAAAGAGGCAATGTAAAGGCATGGACTGTGTCAAAGAAGGAAGCACAAATAAAATGTTTATTTCTTTTTTTTGCAGTTTTTTCTCATCTTGAAAGAAAAGGGAAGGGCTTCTATTAATCCAGCAGTGATGATTTGGTTTTTCTGTTTTTCCGATATTACTGGAGAAAATAAACAGAATAGCTTCATCTTTTTATTAAATGAAATATACTATAGATCCAGATAAGATTTTCTGATATCTTGTTACAGGCAAAATGCAAGAAGAGCAACTTCATATGAAGAGTGACATTAAAGAGATGGGAGGAGAGAGAGTGGTGAGATTAAGATGCAAGCTATCAATATTTTTTTCCAAGAGAAACTTCCATTGAGGTCAATGTAATTTATTTATGGCATATAATAATTCTATTATATGGTTTTGCATATATTAGAATTATCCAGTCTTGCAAATGAGAATGGCAGGGAAAGCATAGGCAAACTTGTAGCTTCACATGTTATTACATCTGAAATACTCTAGATCAGACTATTCTGGATAAGCCCCATAATTATTAATGCCTATTTAACATCTGTAGATATCTGAGGTAATTTAACTAAACTAGTATGCTCACATGCTGAATACCTGGTCTGAAATTCTTTACAATAGCAGGCTGTAGCAATTTTTTTTCACCAGCTAAGCCACAAAACTGCAAGTTAATCAACACATTTTCAGTATAAATTTAACATAATTTTAGTACCTGCATATACCCAGCAGGTTAAAATTCTAAAAAGGTGTCCAGGTTCAAAATAGAAGATATTCTGCCCAGGTAATCAATGAATTAAGTAACTGGCTTGCAGTCAGTGACAGATCAATTAATTGTATTTTTAAATGAACCATTATTATATCCACACATTCAAGATTGCTTGCTTCAATTACAGAACAAAAATAAAATTACAATGTCAAAAAGAATATTTGACAAATTGCTAGAAGCGTTACATACCTTGCTCAGAAAAAAAAAGCACTAGCTATGAACAAATTAAAAACCTTCCCCTCTTAAACTCCATTTTCAGTTCTATAAAGCTCTGCATTCAGAAGCACATTGGCAAAATAAAAATAACTGCCTTTCTCTAATAAACAATAGCATTATTTTACTATGTGTGTATATGATGGATAAACAACTTCAAAATCATTTTCATAGTTTTCCTCATGACAAAGGCTTGTTGATGGATTTTAGGGATCCTCACAAAACATCTAAAATCTGAAAGACTCCAGGAAACAGGGCTCATAGGATACAGGGGGTGGGGCAGAGCAATGGCTGGAAAAACATTCTGACTTAAAAACTGCAACACCTATAATTATAGAGGCGTCATCACCTCCATTTTTTTAAACTAACAAGCTGTAGTCATAACCTGTGTACACCCTTACCAAAATCTGCCAAGCATTCAATCACACCTGGGATTTAAGGCTTGAAAGGGGAAGGAGTTTCTCTCTGTTTGTCTTTGCACTTGTAAAACAACTACAGCAGTAAACAATTCAAGAGCAATTAACAATTGCATAGGAGGTAAGGAATAAATCCCACTGCTGTTATTGTCAGAGGAATTAATCACATTTTATAGAGCTGGCAGACTGGCTTAAATCAGCATAGCAAAAACAGGACAGCCCATCTTTTTAATCATAAACATATGTTTATTCACAGAATGCCTAGCTCTTCTTTTTTTCCAAAAAAGGTTGAGCAATCCTAACATCTCTTACCTATCGTCATTCTTTTTAAACCTTTTGCTTTTATTCTTTTGCTTTTATGCTGGGGAAAAGGCAAAGAGAAAACGAAAACAAGTTGACAAACATCTCCACCTCCATCCTAAGTCTCACATATTTACAACTAATTCATTTTATTTCAGGTAAACAGGCTACAACATGAAGCTTATTGTTATATTGGACTTTTTTTCTGACAGTTTAGACAATTTTGTCTATTCATATTATGGTGTAGCTTTCTAAATATGATTAGAGATTATACTTTTTTAAAATAAATTTTATCAAAAATTTTAACAAAATAAAAAATTAAAAGATTTAGAATGAAAAAAATCAGAAAAATGAAAAAAGCAAAGACAAAAACGCAGAGATCAAAGAAAAAATATAGTGACTTCTGGTTTTCTTTTACAGCAGTTTAAGTACAAATATAAAATAGCAATAGCATTGTTTACATTTTCTCTGCAATCTATTATTTTTATTTGAATCATCAAAACCACATGACATTATTTTGTTTCCTGCAGAAAAATCAGTTAAGAGGTTTCTAATCACCCTTAAATTTAGACAATGTTCTATCTCCAATTAAAGTGGTCTATCTGGCTATTCCAGCAATTTCCATCATCTTCACTACCCATTCCTCTACTATGGATAAAGTTGAATCTTTCACCTTTGTGCCTAGTCTTGCTAGAGTCATTATATATAGAAACACAATTCCATATATTTTTCCAGCTGCTTATCCATCAATCCCAAAAGAAAAGTCTTTGGTTTTCATTGCATTTTCAAAATCTGTAGTATTATATATAATTGAGTGCAAAATTTTCTAGCTTTTTCACACATCCATTGAGTTTAGAGATTATTCTTTAAGTATATCTAAATTATATTTTGCAATACAAATATTTATTTTTAATGATTTCCTTTTTATTTATTTAAATAAAATGAATTACAGGAGGCATAACTACTTTGCTCTTATTCTATAAAAAGTGTATCAGTAATCTTTCTTAAGAATTCAAATTTGCAGTATTTACTTTTATCACCAAAAGGTGGCGTTATATTCCCGTATCCTTTCTTCCACACAAAAAACCTTCCTGTTTTAATTTGCCAAAAGAAACTTCCATTTGATTACTGATCAAGAAATTAAAATGTGCTCTATATGAGTGCAACGTGACAGTGTTGAAAATGAACAATATGTTAAGCTGCAGTTAAGATCCCCATTAATATCTACCAAATGGACATGCAAACCTTCATCATTTTTGCTGAACAGATACTGGAATGTAATACCTCATATTGCAACATAAAAAAGACTTATTATTTTATGGTATTTCTTATTACAAAATACAAATATTCTACTATCAAATTTGCACTACTAAACTGATTTATCAGTAAATGTATTGAATTCATGTGGACTTATTTTTCAATGTATGTATCTATAGTAATATAAGAAAAATATGAAGCAATAAATGACATTTAAAAAATTAAATTAAGTATGAATCAGGGAGCTTGATGGAAACTTCTAGCATCCTTATATCCATTAATTTTCCTTACAGAAAGCAAAAATACTATGACAGTATTTTTCCCCAAAAACTTTTGCTTTCAACAATAACAAAAACAGAACTTCATAACTGAAATGACTAAAGCAATATTTAAATTCTACAGTATTCTTTCAGACTCAGTATGAACTGTTTGTTTGCAATCCAGTGGACATGTATATTTTGAATCAATTCCTTTTACAACACTCATCATAGTATTAAAACTAATCTGAGTATTTTGGAATGAAAATGGAAAGTATTTATTTTTCAGTTTGTACGATAAATGAAATTTACAGCGGTGTAGTAGTAAATCTATATTTGATTAATCAAAGGAGAAAAATGATTTAAACAGCACGATAATCTGGTACACAGAATCGCTGCATTTTAGTGTTAGAAAGACTCTCTGTGACATATATGCATCATGTAACTAATAAAGCATTCTGATAGTTATTAATTAGATCTGGAAATGTCATCAAATTTTAGGAGGTAAGCTTTGTTGTTGCAAGACAAATGTAAAATTATAGTGTGCTTTACAATGCAAATCTAAATTCAACTTCTTATATATAGTGTATTAATTAATGTAAGACATCAACATGTCTATCTCATTTGACATATTAAAAAAAACATGGAATTTAGTAGTAATATTAATAGTACTGAAAAATGTATATTACGTTCAGGGAAGCCAGTATGTACTTGTTTCATTATTCCATCCTTTCAATAATTAGTTAGGCTACTACACAATTGGACCAAAGGCCTAATTTAGAGACATACTGGTACATGGATCCACTAAAATTTTTCCAGTTTAAGAATTAATGCTGAACATTTTATATGGAGGATGTTTGTATTTTATCCAATTCCATTTTAAATTGCTTTTATCATATTTCAGTAATAATTTGTTTCTGGAACTTTGCACTTTGATTTGGCCCAAGGGTCAATCAATAAATAAATATTGAGATATGGAGGATGTTTGGGTCCTATATAGTTCCCAGGCCCTATAAGAGTTACCTTTGGCAAGACAGGCAGCATTTAAATTAAATAAGCAAGCAAGCAAGCAAGCAAACGTTTTCTAGAGAATGAGCCATTTTCTAAAATCAGTACAGGTGGTTTCTGTTTTCTTTCATGCAGATCAATGAGAAATGTAATCAAAATCTATTAGAATCAACATGTATTATATGGAATCCAAAAATACATGAGAATTTACAAAAAATTAAGATTGGAGTAGAATACAATTAAGGCCACAATTTATTTTAACCCGAATACTAAATGTTTTATTTTTATTATTTCCACAAAAGATAAACAAATACCTAGTTTAATTTGAAATATGCTTAAGTTATTTTAAAATTGTATTTTTCCCAAGTAGACTATTATTCTAATATTGCTAATAATATATTTAGACTGGGATCGTTTGCAAAGCCATGTAGTTATAACTGGTTACGGTCTTATATGCTCATTTACTAAGTTCAAAATTATCTGTCTTCTATTCTTTGTTCAACATTCATTCAAAATTAAGCATTTGTGAAAATGCTTAAATGCTGTAAATTCCCAGTGGAAATTTTAAAACCAGGAAAAAAATAAATAAAATTAGTTTAAAATGTAAGACAAATATTTTGGTAACTGGGATCCCTTTGATAGGCAAGGGGCATATAATTAAGTCGCATATGCAAAACCAAGGACCAGGCAAAAATAATTGTGTATGAAAGGTTTATATGTGCAAGGTTAAGGTGTAGGCCTTTTAAAAACTTGCATATAATGGAGCCAGTATTTCACTCTAATACTTACCTGTCATGGGTTAAAATGTGCATAAATATTTATAAAACTCCTATGAGATAGGTGTAAGAATAGATTATTGAGGCTATGAAGGTGTTTTATTAGGGATCCATTCAGAGCCCATACTTATAGATAGTATAAAATGAGCAAATAAGTCTTTAGATTATGCATGTCAAGTATAGTGCATTGTTTAGTGGTAAAACCACAGGTCTGAGAAATGGAAGAAGCTTTGACTATTACTCGCAGCTTTACCACCGACTCATTGTGTGAGCTTGACACAGGTAACATAACCTTTTCTGTTCTCTGATTTACTTATCTATAAATATAATGAACTATGATTCTGTATTACAGGACTAGCTTGGATACTTTCAGAAATGGCTTTGAAGAGTTGATTTACTCATATGTATTAGAAAAAATATTGAAATTGCATTTTTTCAGCCTGTAAAAGATTGCCAATAGGCTAAGTTAGTAGAATAAAGGCCTCAGTGCTACAATACAAGCACATTACATTAGGAAATACATTGAATTCAGAGTGTTTGCAAAAACGCCTATCTTGTGTGTTCCTAGAAGTGGCTCTTTATCCAGCTCATCCAAGCAGGGACAAATGTGGAGAAATGGTTACCCCCTTCCGCCTTTAAGGGGTTCTCTCGAGAAGAGTTAACTTTAGCAAATTTGCGAAGAGAAACTGATGTTTGAAGAATGCAAAGAAAAAGTTTCTTCCCTTTATCTCCTACCGATGGAAGCCAACCTTATGAAAAAGAAAACAAACTTTTTCTGGAGTATTCTTGTACTCCAAACTTTTATTTCGGAATGGATACAGAGGCAGGTATCTTAGGTTAAAATCACACTCGACATGCTAACCTAGGGTCAACTTTCTAGGAAGAAAGCAGGGAAGGGCATTTCAATCCCCAGCCACTTTCTCCACCACTCTCAAAACCAAAACCAGGAGGAAGTTTTGTTCTTCTGTTCTCCGGGAGCCTTTTCTTTTTAAAGCAAGCCCGTGGGTTGAATGCCGAGATTCCTTCCAATCGAAGAGACTTTCTTCACCTCTAGAACAAACACGCACAAGGGCTAGCGAGCGGGCGGGCGAGCGAGCCTTAAAAGAGATGGTGGTGGACGTGTCTTGTTTCTTTGCACACATGCGTTTGTCCTTCTAATGAACTTTCACCTCCCGAACTCTCCTCTTTTCATTGGGTAAAGTGCAAGGGGCAAGTGTGGGGGAGAAAGGGGGGAGAGAGAGAGAGAGAGAAAGCAGAGGGGAGAAGAGGAAATTGGCTCGCGCAGCATTTGCACTTTTGAATTCCTTCCCTTTCACTCTGCTCCGTCTGTGTTTTGTTTGTTTGCTTGGGGGGGGGGGAGGAGGAGGACCACGGATTCCTTTTCTGGAGATCTCGAAAGGATCCAAAAAAAAAAAAGCAAAAAAAAAAACCAGCCAAAAATTACCAA
>JANHFM010002302.1:160012-170700 GCA_032468115.1 Grayia smithii
AAGGGCTAGATTAGCAGTCATGCATTTCTGTACATGAGGGAGGCTTTCCCATTTTAAAATAACGATGCCAAATGTTCATAAAAAGGAAAGGGAAAGATTTCCCCTGCTCAGTCGTGTCCCACTCTGGGATGCTTATCCCTACTTCTTAGCCAAGGGAGCCAACTTTGACCAAAGATGCTTCCTTGAACATGTGGCCAGCATGACTATACACTGAGGCGCATGACTCATGGAATACTATTACCTTCCTACCAAAGTGCTAACTATTTATCTACTCACATTTGCATGTTTCGAACTGCTAGGTTGGCAGGATCTGAGGCAAGAATGGGAGCTTACCCCATCATGTGGTACTTGGGCCGCAAAATGCCAACTTTTCAGTTGACAGCCCAGCATCTGAACCACTAGGCCATAACTGCATATAAAGAAACTTTACTTTGAAGAAGGGGAATAATAAATATCATACAACCAGGTTTATGAATGAGAATTAAGAAGTCATTCTAGATCATTTAACTCTAACCATGTCTCAGCCTGTACTTTCTCACTTTTTTATAGGGGTAAAAAATTCCTAGTGAATAGTTGCAGTCAGGAGGGAGAATCAGAAATAAATGTCAGAGGTATAATGTAAATAAAGTCTCTTAGGATATCAATGCTTATCCATATCTCCTTTTTTATTCTAGGATGCATTTCGGGCCTTTCATCCAGATATCACCTTTGTAAAGAAGTTTCTTAAGCCATTATTGATCGGAGAACTTGCTCCAGGAGAACCCAGCCAAGATAGAGGAAAGAATGTAAGTAAGAGACGGATTCACTTTCTTTTACATGGGAAGACCAAGAAGAGCCTGAAGGAAGTGGTATCACATGAAGCATCTGTAAGAGAGAAATGGAGATAAGCATTGAGGTTAAAAATAGGGTAGCAAGAAAATAAAGGGTGCTTCATTTTAATAAAGACTCAAAGGAATCAATCTTTGGAAGAGCCAAATGTTGCTTCACCTTCTTCTTCTTCTTCTTCTTCTTCTTCTTCTTCTTCTTCTTCCTCTTCCTCTTCTTCTTCTTCTTCTTCTTTTCCTCCTCCTCCTTCTTCCTCTTCCTCTTCCTCTCTTCCCCCTCCCTCCCCTCCTCCATAAAAGACAGTGCAAACTAAACTCAGAAAGGAAAAGGAAAATAAAGAATAGAAAGTGCAAGAGAAAAGAAAATAAGCAAAAAAAGGAAGCAAAATAAGAGAAAAGAAGTATTTAAAGAAATGACATCCACTTTTCATCACAAGAACCACAAACAAATTTAGTAATTTTCAATCTCTAAGATTGCATACATGTATCTCTTCTTCCTATAACACATCTCTTAGCCATATGGAAATCCATAAATCAGGGTCAGCAAAATGTATGTAAAGGATTCACAGAATTTTATAGAAACTTGTCTTATTTTAGCCTTGGTCAAACAAACCAACTTTGAACTTCTTCCTTTTGTCTCTACCAATTTTTATCTTTAATTCAATTAGATGTTTTCATAGGATTTAATATTTTGTCAGTTTTTTTCCATCTCAAACCTCTTTTGTGAATCCAATAAAGCATCATTTCCCAGGTCATTCTCTTGGCTTATGATTTGTATCTCTACTTTATCATTTCTGTCCTATAATCCACATCTTTTAAACTTTTCCAGTATTTCAACAACTTCTTTATAATATTTCTGCACTGAATGATATTTATTTCAGCTCTTTATCTTGTAGATCTTCCAAGGTATTCTCTCTCATGTCTGCCATTTCTTTTTTAATGTCCTATGGACAGCCTATCCATAGAAGCAGACATCATTGCTGACATTGTAGTTGCTAGTTTCTGTCTTCAAATATCTCCTGGAGTATTTCAAATGCCATACCATTTTCTGTCATTTTGTTATTGATGACCAATAACAAAAGCAATCCTGTCCCTCTTTCTTTTTCTTTTCTGTTTCTTTTTATGCCTGAAATCTTTAGTCCTCTTTAGTGTAGAATATCTGAAATCATAAAGTCTCAAATTTCTATTAGAACATAAGGTAGATTAAAGAATTTGATTCCCATGAAAGTGATGTTTATTTAAATATTTTCAAAATCGTATCACAAAAGTACTAATAATCCAAATTTGTGTGATCCTTTAATTCATTTATAACTTTCTTGAATTAAAATTTTATTTAGTTTTTTGCTGTTTATTTCAAATTTTTTAAGTTCTTAGGGCTTATAATTAATTTTTCTTTTTTTATGGAATGAAGGCAAACTCACCGGGTGCCTTTGCAAACTTATTATTTTGAAGATCTCTATCTCTGTTGAAAATCAATGTTCAGATAGTTAAAAAGTAACTCATAAAAGTGATTAGAAAATGAGGTTAGTCCTTTAAAAATCTGCACAGCTGTTGAAAGTATGATAATTACTCTCTATTTCCCAGCATTAAGACACACAGGAAATCCCCATGGGGATTTTATTTATTTATTACATTTATTTACCACCCATCTTGCCATGAGGAGACTCGAGATAACAGGGAGAAACCAGCTGGAGGACTGCTCTCCTGTCCTTATCTAGAGAGGTTACATGGGACTCAACCAGTTTCAACTAGGAAACTGTGAGCATCCTAGACCAAGCTAAATCCAAAAATGTTAGGCAATTCCTAGAAATTTGGCATTCAGGCAAGTCACTAGATAATCTATCATAAATAAACAGATAGAGCTAAGCTATACTTACATACCGGGCTGTACTAAGCTATACTTACATACATCGGGCTGATGTAGTTAGTTTTTTAAAACTGTTTTAATTGTTCTTATTGTATTTTACATTGTTGTGGTTTTATTGGGGTAGTGTAATTTATCACATTTATTTTTAATTTCTTTTTAATCTATTGTTATGTTTTTATTCTGTGAGCCGCCCCGAGTCCTTCGGGAGAGGGGGCGGCATATAAATGCGACAAATAAATAAATAAATAAATAAATAAATAAGTTGTTCTCCTGTTTCATTTTGGCTTCGTAAATCATACCATCCAACTACATTTTCCTCTTTAATGTTTCCAACTTTGGCATTCCAGTCTTCAATCAAAGGCAGCACCAACTGCCTGCATGTTATATCAATTCAAATTGAACTTGATACAATAGAGCACTTGTAGGCATTTTATGGCCTCCAGACCATATCTGGGTCTTTGGCTATCCCTATCCAGCCCATGTAAGGTCAATTGTAAATTAAAAAATAAAATGTAAATAAGCACATTGCAGGGGTGGGAGAAGAAGCCAAGTGTGCTTCTTTATCAGTTAGTAAGAGAAAAGGGTTTTCTGCCTGTACCTGTGGCTGAAGAGCAGTAGTAGGGCTGAGGTGAGGCAAGATTCCACATTGTATCTTCCCTCAACACATGGGTGCCAGCAGAATAATTAAGTTCAGCCAGTGGTGAAATTCAAATTTGTTTGCTACCGGTTCTGTGGGCGTGGCTTGGTGTGGGTGGTGTGGTTTGGTGGGTGTGGCAGGGGAAAGATACTGCCCACTCTCCATTCCCACCCCACTCCAGGGGAAGGATATTGCAAAATCTCCATTCCCACCCCACTCTGGGGCCGACTAGAGGTGGTATTTGCCGGTTCTCTGAACTACTCAAAATTTCTACTACCGGTTCTTCAGAACCTGTCAGAACCTGCTGGATTTCACCCCTTAGTTCAGCCTATTGGTTTGGCCCTTCATAATCGTCTCAGGTTCTCATGTGGCTCCTTGGGAAAGTTCACTGGCCACACCTGAAGGAGAGTTCACATTGCAGATTTGTCCATCCAGGGAAAACTGTCTTTGCATGCCTACATGTAGCCATCACTGGTACCTATCCTTTGCTTTTAAAACTTTATAAATAAAAGGTGGCAGGAGATTCTACAGTTTAACCTACATATTATGTTAATGACAAATGTTTAGCAATCTTTGTTTTCTCATATTTAACTTTAATAAATGGAGTCTAATTTTCAGAGAAGAAATGAAAAAACTCTTGTTGAACTATGTTCTCACACCATTTATGCATTTTTTTTTCTATCATACATTCTTTATCCTCTTAGCTTAAACTCCCCCAAAGCTATTAGGCCCTACCTCCTAATACAATTATTTTGTAATAAATTGTTATTTTTGCACGATTTCAAGTTCTAAAATATATTTCTTGAAATGTAGTTATTTGTAACAGATATCCATCACAATTTTGTACCTTTCTTCAAAAGTAGCTTACAAATGCATTTCACAGGGAAGAAAATGTTAACAGAATACTTTACCCTATTTTATCATTATTATTAGCTTTATAAAGACAATGGTGAATTGTTGCTGTACAAATTTAGATTTTGAAAGTGTGCACTTGAGAAAAAGGGGAACATTGAGAAAATATCATATTTTTACCTCTTACCCTTTTACTCCCATTATATGATTTTGTATTAGTTAACCCAGGGTGCAGAGTGCAAGCTCATGGCTGCCACAGCATGTTTGAAAGATGGGCTAAATGCATCATAAAGATCTCAAATGCTGTCATACATTTGTCAGTTCTGGGAGAGTGATACTAATGAACTCCAATTTCCCCACTTACTATCTTTTATCTTAAATTATTTCTCCACTTCAGAATCCTTTTTCCAACATTTTCAAAAAGTAGTGAGTAAGAAGCTGACCTCTGCTCAGCAGTTTTTGTTTTTCTTGGCTATTAATCGTGTTGAAATGGCTGTTTATGACTGTATTTTGCAATGCAAATACTTGTTATCTTTGCAATATAATAGAATCTTTATGCCAAGCAAGGTATTTGCTTAGTCTTCAAAGAGGGTTATTGTTGAGATATGTCTTGTGTCTGCTTCCTATCATTCTGAGAATGCTTCAGGGAAACAATTGATTACTATTGATTGCTTAATAAAAAAAACCCTAGATTTCAAGAGAAAGTTGCTTCAGAATGCTTTGTTCTTTATAAAAGTATAAACTTAAAGTTTTATTTCTAGAATTTCAGCTCCTTTTTTCATATATATATAGCTGTATTAAGATAGGAGGAAATGTTAAGTATGTGAGTATTAAGATGTTACATGAGAAAGGCAGCTGATTGGCAGGAAGTTGAATTATGTTCAACCTTAACAAGCTTTCTTTCAAACAAACCCCATTTTCTCCCTTCACTACAGGTAGTCAATGCTTGAGCTATTTAGCTAATATTTAGATTGCTTGGATTGCTTGGTTAATAATAATTTAAAGAATGCTCCAAATTCTTTACCTATTGTTAATATGATTTATTTATTTTTAGACCTACATTGTCCTAATCTTTCCTTTTTCTCCTTCTAGCATACATTGCATCCTGTTTAATTATTTTTTTTAATGTCTTGCTTAATTCTAATAAAAGTGTTGCAAGATGACATTCCTGCAGCATGCGTTATAGTTTGGCTGACAATATTGGCTAAAGGAATAATCAAATTATTATTCAGTCATGGATTTTTAACAGCCGCAAAGCAAGTGGATGTTATCTAAATGATGCAGTTTATTCCTTTCATTCTTGCTGCCAGCTTGCCTCTTACCGAAAGGATGCCAGCTTTAAGTAAAGTGGTATCCAGATGGTAGTCGCATGACGCCCACTTGGTTACAGGGCCTAAGCAGGGAATACTGTAATTCGGCAGCCAGAACAAGCTGTGGGTCAATGGAGGAGGAATGCCTGTTGCTTCACAGTTTTTGCATATGTAAATCTGTTAATGTTATGTCATTGTTGTGCGGTCTAAACATAAGTGTTGCCTTCCTCTGGGGCCCAGATGAACCTGGATAGCAGCCCAGTTAATGAAAATCAAAAGGAGATGCTTTGGCAAATGATGCTCCAGGCATTCGCCTCGGTGTGAACTCTTTGCTTCTTGGAGAGACTTATTTTCTCTCAGCTGAAGTTTGTGCAGGCAGCAAGTTTTCTTTGATATGCTGAGTCCATGATAAGATGATAAAATGATAGGCTGAGTCCACAATAAGACTGGGCAAAGAGATTGCCAAAGTGTGAGTTGCACATCTATTTTTAGTTCCCCCAGTGTTGAAGACAATTCATTTGGCCCAAGCTGCGTCTGCCTTTCTAACACTTTCTCTGTCTGCCACTCTTCTGTACTCTTTTCATCAAGTACAGATGTGGCACACAGCCGTCTCAGAAAAGTCATGAACTGTGTCGTCTGTGCAGTTTAACAGCCAACATCTGTTGCAGCAGCGGCAGCCTGATGGAAACAATTTTAGAAAAGCTCTAAAGTGTTTTAACTTTTGTCTATCATTCAGGCTTTTGCAGATAATTATTTGCAAGTACTTATACTTCATGTAGACAGGCTATGAAAATTAGCACACGAATCTGATTGACCATTACCAAATATTTTGGAAATAGAAGTTAAACATGTCTGATTTTTGTTGTTTAGAACCAGAGTAATAGAAAAGTGGAAGTTCTTTTCAGAAACCCACAAACTGGAGAAGCTTTAATTTATTTAAAGGCTGAAAGATATTTGTATAAAAATTTCAAACTGCCCTTCCTCCTCACAGACTGGTGTAGAAATAAAATATTGAAACATAAAAACAGTATGTACAATTTAAGGTATTCCATTGCTTTAGCAAACTTACTTTGAAAGTATTGAATGCTAGATGAATGCCCTTGCTTCGCTACAAAACTATTTGCTCGGGCTTGATAAATCGACATTTAGAATTTGAAAATTAATGAGTAGTTATGATCGGCCATTCCTCTCCCCTTCCTTGTCTCAGGCTAACCCCACTGAAGCTTCTCTTCCTCAGGCTGGCCCCACAGAAGCCTCTCTTCTCTCCTTCTCTCCCTCAGGCTGGTCCCACAAAAGGCTCTCCTCTCCCTCAGGCTGGCTCCAAAGAAGCCTCTTATCCTACCCGCTTCTCTCCCTCAGGCTGACCCCATAGATCCTCTTCTACCCCTTTCTCTTTTCCTCAGGCTGGCCCTATAGATTCTCTCCTCTCCCCTTCTCTCCCTCACACTGGCCCCATAGATCCTCTACTTTCCCCTTCTCTCCCTCAGGCTGACTTTAAACTTTTTCTATTTTTTGATTCATGCCATAAGGTTGCTTAAATCATAATTTTATGCATGTGTATCTGTGTGTGTGTGCAATTATTTGTGTGCAACTCTGTCGGGTGTTGAATAACCATTTATAGAGACAGCCAATGGAATTTTATGAAGTGTTATATAGTCTATGATGTACATGAAGTGGTTAACCTTTTTTTCCTTTATAGACTTCGAACTTGTTTTCAGTTCAGTGGATTTAATATAAAATTTTGAAGTATCAAAGATATCAGGGCCCATGCCATCCAATTCAAAGGTATCATTTTCTAACATTTCAAAACCAAAATTTAAATGTAAATTTGGAACCTGATTCCCCAGTGGTTCAGGGAGTTTATCTGGTATAATTTGTGGTAAGGCTATGAAAATTTGTGCTTCACAGTCACTGCTTTTGAATGCTGCCTCCCAACTACCTGATTTCCTAAACCATTTATGTTAGAATACTATTGATTTTTTTGCAACTAAGTGAATCTTGTATTCAAGATTATGGTTTAGTTGCATTGGTGAGCTTGCTTTAAGACTTTAAGTATTTTCTTAATGATACATCCATTTGTAGAATTCAATATAGATAGATCACATATATTTGCAGTGAGTTCTGCATTCTTAATTATCAGCTGAACTTAATTTTCTTTACAAACATCCAGTCTTGGAAAATATTTTCATATTTGGTATTTCAGTGTAAAAATGTATTGTGGTTGAGTTTGAGTCCTGGTGACTGCCTCTGCTGTTATATTAAAGACTGTTTCCAGTGGATAAAATACGAAATTAACACTCTATATATGGACTTTTTGAGGAAATGGGAAAATGACTGCATTTTTTAAAAAGTAGAAGTGACAAGCTTTTAAAGTGTGCAATTCTTGAAATGCAGAGATTATATTCATTTGACCCAGTGAGATTTACTAGTGAACATGGTGCATATTCACATGCACTGTGAAACACATGTGAATGATTTTTATATAATGACTATGAAATGAAATTTAAGAAAAATCAAAACATGCTGCTGAGCATTGGATTTTGTCATCTCTCCCTCTCTTTTCTTTTTGGGTAAAGTGATGATCTGTTAAAGTAACATTAATAGTTCTGAAAGTGCAGTTTTGGCGGTTAGGAGAATTTGCCTGTTCCTGCACCATTCCAGATTCAGTTGTTTCAATGACATTTGCTACATTGAGTACTTAAAAATGTTATGTGTGGATGAATTGATTCAAGTCAATCAGCTTTGTTCTTTGGAACCAGATGTATCTCTGCAAGTTTCTTACTTTTTAAAACAATCTTTTATCCTCTGCAATGTAATCTGATATTTAATATATCCAGACATCTAGGTGAATATTTACAATGTGGAAATAAACTCAAGATTGAGAATATGGACTAGCAAGAAAAAACTGAATTCTATAAATTGACTATAAAACACTAAGGAGTTTTAAAAAGATTTTCCATTTAGAGTAATATCATCATTCATGCCATCAAGTTTGACTTTGACAGTACTTTATCTTATATTCTTTTATAGCTCAAGATAAATTCTGTGTGTGAGACTTATAGATGAAATCAAGCAAATCAAAGTGTACATTGGGTTTGATGATACATCAGTTCTGTACATTAATAGTTCAGTACAATTCTGTCTCTAAAGAAAAAAAATAATTGAACAATAGAAATGTTATGTTATAAGAGAAGTGGGGATGGTAATGTTCCTAGGGATTTCAAATTTCACATGATTCCAAGACAGCTGATCTAAAATACAGTCTTTATCTTCACTTTTAGGTACATTGTTCTATAGCAGGGGTGTCAAACTGGATTTCTTCGAGGGCCGTATCAGCATTGCAGTTGTCCTTCATTGGCTGGCTGTGGGGGAGATGGGACGGACACCTCCTGCAGCATCCTGCCAGCCAAAATGGGGTATGGGGGGCTGCAAGTGGCCCCCTGTGCCCTGTTTTTGGCCTTTACAGCCTCCTGCAGCATTATGTCAGCCAAAACGGGGTGTGAGGGTGGCTTGTCCCCCGCACCCTGTTTTTGCTAGCGGAGACACTGTGGGCCAGTCCTTTACTATTTCTAGGCCGGTCCCGCAGGCCAGATCTAAGCACCCTGCAGGCTGAATCCGGCCCACTTGAGTTTGACACCCCTGTTCTACAGTAATGTATTATTTAGAATGACAGTGTTTTAACTGCTAAAATTAATAAAATGTATGGTAATTTCTTTAGTTTAGTCCAAGATTTGTCAGACAGTTCAATAGATGTCTGAAATGGTGTAGGGTTTCCTGCCTAAGCAGGGAGTTGGAGTTGAAGACCTCCAAGGTCCCATCCAACTCTGTTATTCTATTCTAGATAGAGGTGTTCACAACTAGCCCTGATGATTGAAAAGGGAAGTAGTATGTGCAATGATACCATGATACAAATCTTGCTCACTCACTAGTGAATCACAATGCCTGGGAGTGCTTGGGAAATCCTACCTTCTGAACAGATAAAAGGATGATGCTTATAACTTTTAATTTGTCATTAAGAATTTTTCCAAGTTATCCAAGCAGAACTAATTACTGTTAAGTACAGGTAGTCGATGTACGACCACAATTGAGCCCAAAATTTCTGTTGCTAAGTGAGACAGTTATTAAGTGAATTTTGACCCATTTTATGACTTTTCTTGCTGCAGTTGATAGATGAATCACTGTAGTTATTAACTTAGTAAAACAGTTGTTAAGTGGATTTGATTTGCTTGTTAGAAGGTTGAAAAAGGACCCCTGCTTGTTAGAAGGTTGAAAAAGGACCCCAGGACACTGCAACCCTCATAAATATGAGTCAGTTATCAAGAGTCTGAATTTTTATAATATAACCATGGGGATGCTGCAATGGTTGTAAGTGTGAGAAACTTACCATAAATCACTTTTTTCAGTTCCGTTGTAACTTTGAATGGTCACTAAATGAACTGTTATTAAGTTGAGAACTACCTGTACATCTAGCTTTCCTTAACATTTGACAGAAATATGCCTAAAAAGAATCATTTGATTATGAAATGGATGGCTATATAAATACGATGAATAAATAAATAAGTGAAATTTGAGTGAAAAGGTCAGTTTATCAACTGTCAGGAATTTTTAACTTTACCTGTAACTATTATTATTGCCCAGGTTTGACATCTGGAACAACTGCAGAATTCCTGAATAACAGCAATAACTCAGGGACATTTGTGTAAGTGTTAGCAGTTTGACAAATATAATAGAATTGTTTTACAGTTCACCTTAACTAAAGAAACCTCTTTCCTTTAATACATGGGGCAATTTAGACTGAAAAATTGGTTCACTTCAACTGAGCTTGTCTTTACACCTTTGATTATATGTAGAGATTATATCCATAAGAAAAAATAAGACTTGCAAAAAATAAAATAAAATAAACATAACAGTTAATTACAAATACAGAGCACAGTTAAAAAACATGTATATACCAGATTCACAAGAAATATTCCTGCCATTTGTTGATGATCAGCAGCTGCTCCGTTATCAAACACCCCCCCCCCCAAATAGTTTAAAGGATTTAAAAGCAATATATAGTTTGTGTGAATTCAAAATATGGACAGAGAAATGAATATTTAATCTTACTATTTCTGTTTTGGTATTTTGGAAGCCATTTCAATAAGTAAGTTGCAACGCTCCTTTTGCCACATTGAAAAAGGTAGAAAAAGAAAAAGGCA
>JANHFM010002305.1:0-13890 GCA_032468115.1 Grayia smithii
TCACTAGCCTGGGATATCAGGGAGAGTCGAGGTGCTCCTCCTTTTCATCAAAGTAATTTACAATTTCCATATTTGAATGGGAATTCAGAGCCATAATGGACACTGTTCCCAACCACTCCACCGCCAGAGTTTGTGCAGAGGTGTGACTTAAGTGCTCTTCAGGTGCTGCTCTTCTTAAATATAGGCAAAGCAAGGTGCTCATTTGAACAGGGGGAGAGCCACAATTCCTTTGGCTGGACGTGTCCAGCTCTCTGCTCCACCTGCCCCCCTCCCCCCGCTGCCCCCTTCGGATGTGCTTCAGAAGGTGATGTAGAAACTGCAGGGAAACCAGCCAAGGGGCAACGTAATAAAGCAGGAAACAGCCGGTCCTAAAGGGAAACAATGAAAGGAAGTGCTATAGTCCCCCATCCCACCAATCCTGTATCCACAGCTTTCTTTCCGAGAAATTCAAAACATCGGATCCACCAAAAAGGAATTTGGAAAGGGAGGGATTGTGTTTTCGTGTTTTCATGTGCAACGAAACCAAATCTGGAAAGAGAACGTTGTGCACCATCACATGGCCTGATAAAAAGTCTATTTAAAATGCCGCTATGGCACTTTTCTGTTCCAGAAGTGCTGAAGGCTGCTTTTCAGATTCAAATGGTTACAGTTTATAAAACAAACAGTGGACATTACAGTAAGGGAACAAGTTGGAAAAGCCCTTGAGAAGATTAAACAACCAGGTGTGTGAGACTCTGAAAATGCAGAGGCGTGGGGGTTGATGAGCCTGAGGTGGTGAAAAATCCCCCCAAATAGGAGAAGCCTTTGAAAAATTATGCTTCTACATGGCTGGTATTGATCTCTTGATGTCAATGTCCACCTCCATGTCTGGTCACTCTTGGTGGGTGAAGCATCGCAAGGGCTGTCCTCAAACTCTTAGGGCTTAATTTGCAGCCGGCTCAGAAGTTGCATCTCCATGCACTGGTGGGGACCATGAAGGCCTTTTGCTCCTGGCCTTTTGTGCAAGAGGGACCGCCTGCCTGGTCTCGGAAGGGCTACCTGGCCGGCAGCAGCAGCCAGGAGGGCAGGGCTGAGATGTGGGGCTAGGAAGAAGGGAGGTATTGGAATTCTAGGGGGAAGAGAGATTCTGAATTCACGCGGACCCTGGAGTTTGGATGGCGAGACCTACCTTAAGGGAGAGGCTGTGAAGATTAACAGAGCCTGGTAAAGGTCAACATGCTGTGTTTGCAAAAAGGGCCGATTAGCCCACAGCCAACAGGAAAAGAAAGCATGTGTGTGCGTGAATCGGGAGGGGGACGAGCTGGGAGCCTGAACAGGAAGGGAAAGATCAGCACTTCTGGAGTGGCAGAGTGAAAATTGGAGAGAGCAAGACAAGAAGGAGGTAGGCGCCTGCTAAGTTGCCTCTTTGGGTCTTTCTGGTTTTATTTCACGCCCTGGACAATGAGCAAGACTTTAGCTATGAGCAAGACTGTGAGGCAAGGAGGGAGGAGGAACAGCCTTTCGCAGGAACGCCAGAAAGGCTGTAGACCAGGGGTGGGTTCTACTGACCTTTACTACCGGTTCTCTTCAGGCACGCACTTTGTGCGTTCGCCACGCATGCGCAGTAACTAATGTACCTGAAAAAAAACTCAAAAAAAGCGCTCTGCGCATGTGCAGAGCAGAAAAATGGGGAAAAACAGAGAAAAAAAGTAAGTACAGGCGCGCGGGTGGGCCCAGCTCCCAGCCGCGGAGAACCGGTTCGGTGATGTCACACCGTCACCGCTACTGGATCGCGCGAACCGGACCGAACCGGGAGCAACCCACCACTGCTGTAGACGCAGCTGCCCGGCCCAGGGCCATTGGGGGAAAGGGGCACTGCAGCGGCACTTGCCCTTCCCCAAAGGCATCCTCAGTTTGAGCGGCTGAGAAAAGGTGGGTGGGGCTTTTTGTAAGGAGGGGAGGGGCCTTGTGCTCTACAACCTTCCCTGCCCTTTTCTCCCAGCTGGCTCTTAAGATGTCCTTTGCAAGGCCGAGAAGGAAGAGGACTGGGTTAGATGCGGGCGTCTGGGAAGCACAAAACTGCCCGTCTCCATCCGGCAACCACCCCAAGCAAGCGTTCCTCCCATGGCAACCAACAGGCAGGGAGGAATCTTGGTCCATGCTGGTCCCAACTTCATCATCCTAGCTTCAGACGTTCTGCTGCTCTGGGAAACTCTTCTGATCCCAGGCAGATCTCCCATTTTAGAAAAGAACTCAAGAGGCAGCTTCGGTACACACATTTCTCAAGATCCGGGGTCTCTCTTTCGGTAGAGCTGGTGCCCAGGTTTGCTCCTTCGTCAGATCTATCAGAAACGGAGATCCGGCCATGGGGATGGGGATTGTGAAGAAGAAAGGAGGAGAACTCCCTTTCCTATTCAATTGATGAATTTCAGGGGCTCCAGAAACATCCCATGTGCAACCTCCTTCTGATCCTCTAGCCTGACAGTCTCATTAGGCAGCTGGGGGGGAAATGGGGCTGAGTAGCAAAGGGGACATTTTAGGCGGCAACAAGACGGTTTGTTGCCATCTGCCACTGGATGTTTCTGCTGCCCATCTAGAAAACATGGAGCCCTCAGGAGCAGCAGCAGAAGCCGACAGGAGCCCAGAAGCCACCACGTCTGACGTTGCCCCCCAGGAAAAGCCTCCCCTCAGCTTTCTCCTTGGCCCCGGAGCAGGGCAGACCCCGAGCTGGGAAGAAGAAGAAGAAGCTGAGCTCCTGGGACAGTGGGACCCCAGCCAGATGTCTCCACCAGCCCACTCAAATGTCCTGCCATCTCCAGCGGGGAAGGAGGGAGCTACACTGCAGCTGCCGCAAAAAGGTAACACACACACACACACACACACACACACACACACACACACACACGGCATCTTCCCAGCTTTCCCTTGCTTTTGGAATGGGTTTCTTCTCTGGACTGCAAAGATCATGCTAAACTTTGGGGTTGCTCCCTCCCCCCCAATATAATCTTTGGCTGGCCGGAGTGAAAGTTTGTGATCTCATTTTCTGACACTGAATAACTGTTTACTAGTTTGAGATGCCAAATGCTTTTGTGATTCAGCAAATCACAATCTGCTGAATTAAAATCTGCTGCAGGGCAGGATTCCTATGACTGTGGCCTCCAGGTCTTGCAGCAAAGAAAGGTGGGTGGCAGCTAAAGTAATACATAAACTCAGGCAACAACAAATATGGATAAATACTTTTATCCTATGTAACGGGAACGGTATTTAAATGTTTACTAAGGTTTGTCTTTTATTTTTGGGTTGATTCCTTGTTTTTCTACCCTGGAAGCACTCAAAGCTACAATTTATGACCAAAGAAGAATATTTAATTAAATATTTAGAAGGGAGTAAATTCTACAGCGGAGATTCTTCCTCCAAGGATGGAAAAGTGAAGCTCTAACCTGCAGTTTTAGTGCTGGGAGTATTCAGCGCTTGTGGGGAGCTCTTCATTCCTCTTGCTGGCAGCCTGGGGCTCTGCAGGCAGCACGGACCAAGCCTCAGCCATGCAAGGACCATCAGATGAGGAAAGCAATGCCATGGAGGCCTTCCCCTCCCTCCCTCCCTTTCTCCTCTTGGGGAGGGGCTTTTCCCAGATGCTTCCTCAAGTGGGTTTCTTGGCTGGGGCTCAGGACCTGCTGGTGGCCCTCTACACCAAGGGACCCTCCTCCTGCCCTCCTTCGCTGGATAGGTTTGCAGGGGAGATTTCACTGTCTTACTCTTCATTTCAGGAAAAGTAGTGTTTGTTTCATTTGCCTGTTTTCTGATTTTTTGCAAAGCAAAGTGAAATTTCCTTGCTCTCACCTGAGCCTCACGGCTGCCCCAAAGAAAAGAAGTGGAGATGGAGTTTTGCCCTCAACAGATCAGAAAGCACCTCTGCCCTCAACAGGGAGAAAGTAAAAGGGAAACTAAACGGCTGTTTCCATTAACTATAAACTTGGCATTTTCAGCTCTCTTCCTGAAGATAACCCTGATCAGACAAAGGACGGGCCTTCCCGATTCTCAGCTGCAGGAGTATCTGCAGGGAAGACTCCGTCTCCTGGAGAACGACAGCCAACCGGCCGTGGCGGTTTTTAGTGTAAGTTTGTAAAGGTGGGATGAAAGTCAGCCTTTGTCTTATGGACTCAGGGGTGCCTCCATCCAATTCCCAGGGTGAGGTGGAGAGGAGAAGGGACATCTCTGCCACGGCTTTCCTCCTTGTGATAGGTGTTGGACAGTAGGTGAAGACAAAGGATGCAGGACATGTGTGGCAAGTTAACAGGTTTATTCAGCTCCAGTCACAGCAATGCCAATGCGAGCCATGGCAGCCCTTTTTAAACGGGAGCTGTTCGCGGCTTCAGCCACTGACACGCACTTAATTTTCCCGCTCTAGCTACAGGCTTCTGCTTGGTTCCTGCGCCCGTCTATTCAATATCTCACACCCCTCCCCTCTAAGTTGGCACTGTCCAATCAGGCTTCACTCAGACAACGTAGTCATGCAAGTAGGCGGGTTGCTTTTGGGTGCGACCTGACCTGTGCAGTTCAATCGACTCGGCTGCTTTGTGCAGAGAGTTTGGGTACTGTGCCTCTCCCATGGGTACTCTTGGAATTATCTCAAACTCAGCTGTCGGCGTCAGCCTATCTCTTTGGATATTTATTTCTTTGTTCTCCGGCTGGACTCATGGATTGTCTCCGACTTTGGGAACTCATCGCTGGACCTCAGATAAGTGACCGCTGACTCTATTCAGGTTTGAGTGTTATTGTTATGCGCTTGGTTGGGTATTGTGTAGGGCCTGGTCTACCTCCGTGGCTTCTGTGTGGTGTTTTCTTCCTCACTCCGAGGCTTCTTCTTGTGTATCATGTTCCTTTCTAACTATTTGGCCTCTGAGTTGGTCTGTAGATAGTGGTTTGTGTGTCTTTTCCACCCTTGGCCGTCCTCTGTTTCTATTCTATAGGATAGTGGGCCCATGATTTGTATTATTTTTGCTGGAACCCGCTGGTGGGTTCCCACTGTAATTATTCGCATATATCTTATCCCCTAGTTGAAACTGTCTATATTTACTAGTTGAATCTACTGGGTTCTCTGAATTATATTGGGGGTGCAGTCTGTCTAGCTGGGATCTCAGCTTCCTCCCCATTAATAACTCTGCAGGGCTTCTGTGTGTGGTTGCACTAGATGTTATATGTTGTATGCTTAGTAGTTTGTCTATTTTTGCTTGAATCTTCCCTGGGCCCATCCTAGCTAATGTCTCTTTGGTCATTCTCACCATCCGTTCTGCCTGCCCATTAGTGGACAGATGTTCTGGTGCAGACAATGCATGTCTGATCCCTTGGCTAGCTAGGAACATTTCAAATTGGTTTGTAGTAAACTGTGGCCCATTATTGGAGACTACTATATTAGGCAATCCGTGTGTTGCGAATAGCCTCTGTAAAACTCTGATGGCTGCTTCTGGCATGGTTGATGTCATAAGGTTTATTTCTAACCATTTTGAATAAGTATTGACTGTTATTAGAAATGTGTTTCCCTGGCAGGGCCCTGCAAAATCAATGTGTATGCAGGACTACGGTGTTTTTGGGCTTTCCCAATTGTGTGTGAGTGCTGTGTGTGGTGTTGGCCAAGATTCTTGGCAGGGTGTGCATGTTGCTATTTCTTTGTCCATTCCCAGCCTCCAGACATAGCTCCTAGCTAACGCTTTCATTTTAACTATCCCTGGGTGTCCCTCATGTAGAGTTTCCAGAATGTCCTCTTGTAGATTTTTGGGAATAATTATTCTATCCCCCTACAACAAACACCCTTTCAGTCCCAATAGTTCATTTTGCTTCATTTTAAATGGCTTGAGTTTGTAGTCTACCCCAGTCTCTGGCCATCCTTTCCATACACAGTTCAAAAATCTGCCCCAAAGTTTTGTCCTTTGCGGTTGCTCTTGTGATGTCTGTGGCTATGATCAGTGTATTTGTGAAAGTCTCTATCAGCAATGTGGTTGTTGCTGGTGCTGGGTCTTCCACTGGCTCCAGTAGCGGGCATCTGCTGAGGGCATCTACGTGGTCAATCGTCCTCCTGGGTCTGTAGTGCAACTGAGTTTATACAGTTGCTCATCGATTTTGGGCTGTAGACCAAGTGGGACTCTTCTTGGCTTTATCCAGACAGGGGCAACTTGGGGATCTCAGGTTAAAGGAAATAGGGGTCCCTGTGTACTTGCCTAGTTTCCTGTCAAAGAGGTTGGCAAAGTCCCTTAGGAGTTCCTCCTTCAATTGAAGGAGTTGTCGCCTTCAATTTGGTTGATCCCCATCATGGCCAGGTCCAGAGGTTTGAACCATTCTAGCCCCAGTAGGCTAGGTCTGTCCCAGTCTACTATGGTTAGGGGTAGTTGTCCTTTGAAGTCTTTGAACGCTACGTTGAAATAACCAATTCCCATTACTGGAATTCAATTTCCTTGGTAGTCCTTTAGGGTCAGTTTCTGTGGCTTGAGTGCGCGGGCTGTGATTCTTGGTACTAATTGTTTGATTGTTGTCCAGGAGACCATGGAAAGGTAGGATCCTGAGGAGACCTCCATCTTGCATGGTCTCCCTTCAATGGTAATGGTTGCTGCCATCTTCTTTGCTTTTCCTGTGCTCAAATGGCCCACTATTATGGTCTGGTGGGTTTCCTCTCTCTCGGACCCATTCTCTTCACTGCAACGGTTTCTTCTGAATGTTTTTTTTCGGTTGCTTGTTTGGAAGCTCTTGGGACGTTGTGGAGGGCTGGATTGTCTGGATCTGCAGGAAACTGGTTGGTATGGTCTGCATGCCCTTTCGTTCGCATCACTGGCAGATCGCGTCTCGGAATCTGCACTTGGTCCGGGGATGGTTTCCCTCGCATCCAGAAGTCCTTTTTTCCTTTTTCTTGGGGTCTCTCCTTTCGTTCCAGAGATGATGTACTTCGTCCTCGTCTCCATCCTTGGATTCTGTCTCTGTGTCATCATAGTGGACGGTGGTATCTTCCCTTGCTTGCGGTAATTTGTTCATTTTCTTCATCGCAGCTCCGGACTTTTGTGAGAAGGTTATTCTTGGTTTTGCAAGCAGCAGCTTTGTAGAGTGTGGTCTCATAGCCCCAACACCAAACAGTCTCTCATCGCTTCATCCAGGTTGGAGAATTTGCATGTGGTAGCTATTTCGCAAAGGGTTGCAATGAATTCGCTGATGGATTCTCCTTCCTGTTGGTCTCTCTGGTAGAATTCGTGTCATCTCACAAGTGATGATGCTTGGGGAATGTAATGTGCCCTCAGGATTCTCTGCAGTGCCGGTCAGGTCGTGCTTCTTAACTCCGCTGGTGAGGTGAGAGCTTTTGCCATTTTAAAAATGGCGGTTCCACAGTGTGTGAGGAATAGTGCCCTTTTTCTCTGCTCTGAAAGGCTCAAGAGGTCGTTGGCTTCCAGGAACATGTGGAAGCATTCCATGTAGTAGACATGGTTTTATCTCGTGGGGTTGAATGGGGGTGGTATGATCAAAGACATCTTGTGTTGGCCAGTTGTTGAGTTGGATGGCCGTCGATTGTCACTTGGAGTGTCTGTTCAGCCTAGTGCCTATTGTCCTTGCGAAGATCCCACCTTTGTCGTCAGTGTTGGATAGTGGGTGAAGACAAAGGACGCAGGACACGTGAGGCAAGTTAACAGGTTTATTCATCTCCAGTAACAGCAATGCCAATGCAAGGCGCGGCAGCCCTTTTTAAACAGGAGCTGTCCGCGGCTTCAGTCACTGAGGCGTGCTTAATTTTCCCTCTCTAGCTATGGGCTTCTGATTGGTTCCTGTGCTAGTCTATTCAATATCTAACAATAGGCGGTGCCTCTATGGCCTCTTCTGCCACGAGTTTGACGTTCTCCTGAATGTGTGGCAGCTGCAGGCAGGGAGGCGGTTGGGGTCCCCTCTGGTTCCCCTTTGCGTGCTTGGAAAGAGCCACATGGGAAAGGGTTGGAGGAACCCCTGGAGCCAAAGGCTCTTCCAAAATTTGGGATCCTAGAACCTTTGGCTGCGAGATCAATGGCCATGGACCTCCTGAACTGTGGAAACCCCCACAATTCTTCCTTCTTGATCCCCCGATCTCCTCTTCTTTCCTAAAGAGATTTAGAGGTGGTTTTGTCTCACAAGATTCTGTACAGCGCTTTATATGGAGGTCAGTCTCCATTTGTACCTATGTGTCTTAACCCATTCAGAATATAAGTATAATATTTTTAACGTGTAACATAATGGAATAATGATTACCAAACTTAAATATTTTGAAGAGCAGATGTAACTGGGCCAGGAAAAGGCAGAAATTAGCTGCAAAAAATGATTTCCATTTTTGGTCAGTCATATTTGTGCCATTTTTCAAGAGGAAACAATGCAGAATCAGGCTGCCATGATGACTTTCTTGTATTTAAACTCAAAGATTTACTAGTTTTGTTCCCAGAAGAAACGCCTGGTTCCTCTTTGTCTTCCTCAGGAGTTGTCGGCCAGATTGCTGTCCATCCACAGTGAAGACCATCTCATCGCCATCACATTTTGGACCTTGGAGGAAATTTGGAAGTTTATAACTTACTATTCTCTTGGTAAAGCAACACATTGGAAGATTTGGTATTTTGGTGGCTGTTGGTACTCTGAAAATTAAGACATTGTTTAAGAAATACGAATTTAAAGATCTCGTTTTAAACGTTGTGTACGATAGTGCTTCAGTTAATTTCACACGAAGGGTTTTCATGCGAAGAGTTTTGGAATCCAGAACTATTCAGACTGGATCCACCTCCCTGTGTCCAAGATCTATCTGTGGTTTAAGAGAAGTCGGTTTGGCTCTACTGCACTGGCTGCTGCTCTTCTTCCTTTCTAGTTGTTCAACTTTGGAGCCAAGTAAATTATTGATAGAATTCCTGGGGTTGTGAAAGCCATCTTCCCCACTGAAGGACAGCTTCAGGGATATAAAATCTGTTTTGTTCCACTACAAGGCAAATAACCAGGTGGAGGTGGAGAGCAACACGGCCACAGCCACAATCTGCCACTTCCATCCTTGGGGAGTTTTTGCTGCTTGAAGGGCCAGAAAAGGGAGCTTCTGTTCAGAGGTGGGGAAGGGCCTCAGTTTAGGGATGGAGACCCTCAGGAACTCACTGACGTTTCACTGTATTCAGGTTGAAATGGTCAAAATCAGAAGTTGCAATAATTGTCAAAACAAGGAAGTTTCACTCTCCAGTCTCTACTGGAGATTGAAGGATCCTTTTTGCCCCACTGCTCGGCCTCCCCTTTTCTTCTTGAACCTGGGATGGATTGTGGGTAAAAATACTCTGGAGGTCAGAGAGTTTTGGGTTCCTTGTCAAAAGCTGTGGTACTTCTAGGAAAGATATGCTTCAGATTAATGCTACTAATTTTTAAAGAATAGACCCTGTTGGATAATATGAAAAATGCTTTTGACAGGTTTTTTAAATCCCTGCCTGGAGACTCTGTTGCTGGATGACTCTTCATGGCTCTCTTCACCAGAAAAAGCTGCTGGAATTGAGGTCCTTTTAGATGAAAATTGTCTCCATCAGGTCTACAGAGGACTCTTAATTCAAGAAGGTACCTGGGGTTTTACCTGCACTTGCAAAACAGTATTTAGCATCTGCTGAACCGAGTGAGACGCAAGCAGAAGCTTTGGGCCCTGCTTCAGTTCAGTAACGTTCTGAGGAACAGATGATGATGTCAAATAAAGACAAAATAAGAGGCTCTGTTGGTCGGAAGGGAATTGGATTTGGAGACAGAGGTGCCTCTGCTCTGGCTGGGATCACACTTCTGCCTGCCTGCCTGCCTATCTCTGCCTCTCTGTCTGTCTGCCTGTCTCCTCCTCTGTGCCAAGGCTCGGAACTGGTATTGGTGTGAAACAGGGGTGGGTTCTACTTACCTTTACTACCGGTTCTCTTCCTGCACGCACATGCGTGTGATTTGTGCACTAAGTTTTTTTTGAGGAAAAACCTCGAAACAAGCGCTCTGTGCATGCGCAGAATGCTATTTTTTGGGTTTTTACCGGAAAAAAGTAAGTTCGGGCGTGTGGGTGGGCCTGGGTCCGGGCCGCGGAGAACCGGTTCGGGGATGTCACAATGTCACCGCTACCGGATCGTGCGAACCGGACCGAACCGGGAGCAACCCACCACTGGTGTGAAGACAAATTTGAGGAGTTGCATTCACACGTGGCTGGATTTGGCAACAATTATCTGCAGCTTGGTTACACCCTGTCTCAACTCTGAGCTCTCTGGGATGATAACCTCAACAAAGGTCTCCAGGAATTGTAATTAACACAAAATAGAGAAGGGCTGCAAATCAGTGGAAAGTACAGGGAATCCGCTGGATGGTGGGGAGGCTGTTGATCTTCCTTTATCCCCTCCCCCCCACCTCACATATTCCGCTGCAAAGAACAAGGATTTAGTTATACAAGATTCTCTCCAGTCTTCTTCGACTTCCATCTTGCAATTGAGGCCAGTCTTTCTGGGTAAAAAACTGATGAAAAATCCCTCTTGAGTATTTAAAATCTTTGCCCATAAAACATTTAGTGGGGAGCTGTTTCCCCCCCTTCTGTCGGCACTTTGCTTCTCCATCGCCAGAGTGGAGCTGCAAAGAGGAAAAGGAAAAAGCTTTCATTCCTGTCACTGAAAAAGCTGCTGGCTGTTGGGCTCCCACAAAAACGAGGAGCGACAAGGAGTCGATGAATGATGCCCTTGCGGTAGTCCAAGACACGGTAGCCTCCAAGGCGGCTGAGTAAGCAGGAATTCTGGCTCAGAATTCGTTCCCAGTCAGCTCCCAAGCCTTTCCTTGGGGAGGATTCGCCTTCTGGATCCCTCAAATACAAGGTGGAGGGTTAGCAGGAAGTGAGGTCTCAGAAGGGACCTTCCCTCGTTCTTTGGCAAGTAAAGGCAGGGGAGGGGGGAAGCGCTCTCAGACTTGCAAGACCCTGTTACTGTAACTTTACATTCAAGAGAGTGCTCGCACTCATGGTTTTGGTTTCCTCTCTGGACTGCCTTGAGGAGCCGAGATATCCCGGGTCTAGCGGTTGTCCTGGCTGCAGTTCTTCTTCCTGTCTCCCAAGGTTATTCTCCCAGCCCGTCCTGTGGGGTTGGATATGTTTCTGCTCTACCTGGGGAAAAAGAGCTACTTCAACCCTGGGGTCTCTCTCCTCCATTCTCCCACCGAGCACAGTGTTACTCTTTGACGAACGACAACTGCATCCACAACTGCAGAATGTGCCCCCTGCTTCATGTGGTGCTTTCCCCCCTTCAGGTGCCTGTTTGGGGATTTGTCCCGAGAACGTTGATGCAGCCGATCCAAGAGCCATTTGCCAGGTGGAATCGGCAGCTCCAGAGCAAGTCCGGAATGGCCACACCACGGATGTCTTGGAGCCCCCGGTGCCTTTCCATCAGTAGGTACCTGAGTTCTGGCTGAACGAGAACTCCGGGGGTTGAGCTTATCTTCTGCACATTGCAGTGATGCCATTTATGGTTGGTTGAATATTATTTTCTTGAATTTGTAGATGGTTTCTGAAAGCAAATGCAGCATCTGATGGGTTGGCCTGCATAACTGCGCTTCCAGTCACAGATCAAGCGGGTAAGGAACAACAATTAAAACTGGATTTTTAATTTCTGTGTCCGTGACTTGAACATAACATGTAAATGCTGCCCGTTTACTCAACCTCCTGGCACTGTGATGGGATTCCCTTGGCCTCCTCCTCCTCCTCCTCCTTTAAACCCTCTGATCCCCTCTCCTGACGGAGCTGTTTGTGGGGAAATTCTGTTTAAAAAATTGGCTCGGACGGGCAAATGATAGAGAGAGAGAGATGGTTTCTGGGAAAACATCAGCCAGCAGGAGAGCTCACTAGGTCCTGGTTGCAGATCTTCAGGATCATAAATGAAAGAAGTTCAAAGCTCCTTGTTGGAGAGAGAGGTTTCCAGAAATGGATAAATCTGCCCCTATTAAAGAAAGTGTTGGAGAGACACCCTCAGGATTGGCTGAGAAATAAATGAGTATCCTCATCCCATTGGATGAGACCCCTTCCCTGGCTCCAGGTGGATATTAAACAGGCTCAGGGGGAGCCTTAAGACCTGCAGACCCTCAGGGCCCCCTCTCTTCTGCCTTGCCACTAAAAAGAATCACCCCCTTCAAGATCTATTGCACAGTTGTGTCCTCTCTCGTCCTTTGTGGTGGTCCCAAAAGATCCCGTGATTGATAGTATCCAGAGCTGCTGAGGGATCAAGTAGCATCAGAACTGCTCCTCCTCCCTCTCCTGGTCCCACCAAAGCACCTCCAGAAGCATGGATAAGGTGGGCTTGGTGGGTGACCTCAGGCCTAAACCAAGGCTGGGAAGGACTTAGATGCCTTCACAGGTTCCTCCTGGGTTCCTTGTGCATATATTCCCACCACCGTAAAGGGAAGTTTGGAGACCAGTCTCTATCCATCCAGTTTAATGGCTATACTGGTGATTAGTGGTGTTACGGATGGAGGCACAAAACAGCTGACACCCCCCCCCCCAAGTCTCTGGAAGAGACACATCAGCTGGGGGAGCCATCACAGGTGGCAGCTCTAACTGCTTTTCCTGTAATAAATTATTTCTATCTGCTCTTTTTTCCCGGTTATTGCCAGGGATATTATAGGCTAAGAAATATGCTCCACTTTTAAGCTGGGTGGGTTTAATGACCTCTTCTTTCTAATGTTACTCTTTGTGAAACTTGTAACAATAAAATTAACATCACTGACCTGTTATGATGTCTGATTATGTTGTTTGATGTCTTCCATATCGTCCAGCCACAGGATTATCTATCGCAGTTGTCAGCCACGAGAGTGCAGTGCCGGACGAGATCAGTTTCCAGAAAGGAGAAGAAATTGAAATCATTGGCTATTTCATGAAATGCATGCCTTGGTTTGTGGGAAGGCGTCTCTCTTCGGGCCAGGTTGGCTTTGTGCAGAGCAGCTGTGTGGAGCCCCAGGGCTTCCTGGCCATGGCCACAGAGTAAGAACCATTCGAGGCAACGGATGTTTGCCCAGCATCACGACAAGTGGGGCAGAAAAGGCTCTTCCTGACTTGTGTTGGTGATAAGGAAGCAGCTCTCCCGGCCACCATCTGGGTCCCCTTCCCTGCATCAAGGAAGATGGGACGGACGGGACCCCGAGGGGAGCCCACAAGACAACCACCTGATGATTCATCAGCAGAATTCCCTTAAAAATAACGAGGCCTTTATCTCCTCCTCTCCCTTTCCCCTCTACTTTTCAGACGACTTCCTTGCTCCTTCCCTTCCTCATTTTTTGGTAAGGAGGACTTGCCCAGGAAAACCATAAAAGTCCTAAAATTGCCATATTTTCCCCTTTCTCAGACTTCCATACATGGATTTCTTCCGGGAAGATGGTGACTCTTTCATGAAGGAAGAATCCCTCTTGGATAACCTGGTCAGGCTCTTGGCAAACCCTTCCCATCAGGGCCTTTGTGGCGTCTATCAAATCGGTGAGCACTTCCAAGGTTCCCTCCCTGGGCGGGACATGGGTGCGAGGCTTGCGGGGAGCCTCTTGGACTTTGCGGTTTGATAAAGAGAAAAATACCGGTGGTTGTTTGTATATTATTTACATTTCATTAGCCTCCAAAGTCAAGGAACTGAATGAATTTAAAGAGTCAATCATTTGAATGCTCCATTAGGGTGAAGCTCAAAGGAGAATGAATTTAGTTGGAATAAGAATTTCTTCAATTTCAAAGGATTTAGTAGGTCATTTCTCAACTTTTCTGCGCTTAAGAAAAATTGGAAGGCCTGCACTTTCTGCCACTCCAATGACTTCCAGTGTGTAGAGCTGTGTGTTACCTGAAAGGAAGCAGACCCTCAATTTAGGAGGAGGGGGGGGGGGGCGAGGGAGAGGGAGGGCGGGAGGAAAAAACCAAATCAAACG